>CABFOV010001065.1:97549-108361 GCA_902141375.1 Timema poppense
CCCCCCCCTATAAAATATTGTTCAAGTAGATTCATTTATTTTATTTGGTTATGCTCAAGTGTAGGCTTAGTAAGCCGTTGGTCGAAACAAACCAAAGTACAGTAGCCCCATGGCTTCTTTGGTGATGAATAACAGCTCACAGCTGACTTCTGACAGTCAACATTTAGGTATATACCTACATTTTGAATGTCAGAAGTGACAGCTGCTAAACACATGTTTTTGCAGATCATATGGTTCGGCGTAGGGATACATAATTTGGTCAGGTAACTTTTCAAAGCTTTTATCTGTCAGCTGTGAGCTGTCAGTCAGCACCAAAGAAGCCATGGGGCTACTGTAATTGAGAAAATAAAGTTAAATGCCGAATTGCCAAAAAGTGTTTTCAGCTATAAGCTACGAATTGGGGTTTCAAACCTTAGCACACTTACTGAAAGAATGAAGGGGATTGTGGACATGATAAATGAGAGGTGAGTGGATGTCGTGGGCCTGAGAAAGACCAAGTGGAGAAGGAATTAAGGATTAAGAATAAAATTAAAATGGCAAACAACTGATATAAGAAGGAAAGAGAAAGCCATAGGTTGATGATGGATTACTTTCTCATAGATGTAGAAATTAAAAGGCAGACAATTAACATCAAGGTAATACCAAGTTTGTCCTTAGATAGTGACCACAGGTTGGTGGTGGCAGACATAGATGGGAATGTAGGAGAAAGGTAGTAAGAAATAAGAATACTGATGTGAAGGATAAAAGAATGAAGAGGAAAGAGAGTTGTAACTAAGAAAAGCATGAAGCTTAGTGAACGAAGATGAGTTGCAAGGTGTACAGGTGAAATGGGAAAGGTTTAAGAACAATTTGATGGGAGCTGCAGAGGAGATGTGTGGGAGGACAAGTGATAGATAAGAGGAAGTGGAAAGAGACACCCTGGTGGAACGACAGGGTGAAGGAAGCAGTAGAGGAGAAGAATAAAGCGTTCAAAAGGAGAAAAAGAAGAATAAAAGAGCAAAGCGAGTCATACAGGAAGCCAGGGAGTAAGAATGAAGGGTGAAGTGGGAATAACGTTGAAGACATGTGAGGAAGAAAAAAACTATGGATGAGAGTGAAACAGAGGAGAATAGCAGAAGAGTAGGAAAGAGGTCCCACATGGAAAGAGGCGGAGGACGCATTAAAGAAGATGAAACAAGGAAAAGTACAAGGTGTGGAAGAACTGACTGTGGAAATAATAGGAGCTGCAGGAGAATTAGGAATATCATGATTATACAGGATGCTGAGAGACATTCGGAAGAAGAACAAGGCACTGGAACAAGGGAGTTATAATACCTATTTTCAAGATGGAGACAGGAAGAGGTGTACAAATTAGAGGGATAAACCGCTAATGTGCCATTGTAAAAAAAATATATTAGAAGATATTGTAAAAAAGAATAAGAAATAAAATTAAAGGCGGGTGGAGAGTGGAACAGCAATAATTTATGGAAGAGAGGTTTACAATAGACTTGGTCTTCGGCATACCACAACTGATGGAAAGACAGTGCAGATGTGAGAAAGACTTAGAAATGGTATTTATGAATGTGAAGAAGGACTATTATAGCGTGGATAGAAATTAAGTTTGGAAAGTGATGGAGGAAGTGTGTATGTAGATAACAGGAGTTATGTTTAGACATAGAGTGGGAGGACGGAGTGGTTACAAATAAAAAATGGAGTGAAACAAGAGAGTGATCTCTCAACACTACTATTTGTAATGGTAATGGAAATGATAATGAATCAAATGGCAGGAAAGAATGAAAGTCATTGTGTTTGCTGATGACTTGATGGTATGGGGGGAGAAGGAAGAGGAAATACAGGAACAGCTACAGGAATGGAAAGGAGTGATGGTAATGACAAAGAAGACAATAAGGCCTATTAGAACTATAAAATTGGATGGAGTAGAGATTATAAAACAACAGAGTCGAGAATATATTGGAAGCATGAATGAGGTAAAGGGTGTGTGTGGACAGGATCTAATCAGAAGAGGACAGTGGGGAGTATGGTTGTATAGATGTGTCAGAAACCTGCTACGGAGAAGATAAGTGCACCTATAAGTGTAAGGAAGTGTTGTACAGGTAGTACTTTGTAACCATTGTCACATATAAAGCAGAAACATGGACAATGAATGTAGGAGAGACCGGATAAGGAATGAAATTATCTGGAAAAAGTGAGAGTACAGGCGATATATGAGATAGTAGAGGAATCAAAACTGAGATGATGGTCATTCAATGAGGTTAGAAAAGGAGAGGATACTAAAGATAATGATGGAGATGATGTGTAGTAAGTAGTAAGACTGCAAGGGAGATCAATAAAGAGATGGGAGGACCAGATAACAGAAAGTGTGCAAGTGAGAGAAGAGTGGAAGTGATTAAAGGAAGATGGAGGCATTTTACCAAATTGACGCGGCCACAGGTTGGAAACAGTTAATGATGATAATTATGATAATAAAAAACAAATAAATGTGAAAGGCAGACTTCAAAAATAACATTCGAAGAAGAGTAAACACTGTCACCAGACATAGCCTTATAAAACAAGCTCTAAATGTCCGAGTCTATGAGGCTAATGAGTTTGAACTCGAGCTTCGATTAAAGGTTCAGGCTCGAAATTTCAATACTCAAAGGCCCCTAGTTTAAGGATAATTTAAATGGTGCCTAGTTGAACAAATATTGTACTTACGCGTCAAACACCATCCTGGTGATGTACTCCTTGGGCATCTTCGGCAGCTGGTGGGAAAACACATTCTGGAGCCCTATGAGCCAGAGGACCACCTGCTTGGAGACTGGTCGAGTCAGGGAGTTACCCACCACATGGAACTGGATGATGCCCTGCTTCTCTTCCTGCTTAGCGGCTTCATCCCGAGGTGCGTTCTCTGGGAACACCGCCTGACAAATCATCCATCACAACAATGTTACATGTTTAACAGTGAGACAATCTGGGTTTGCCTGAAAGCATGAGTACAATAATAATGACACAAGAAATAAGAATTTCCCCCGCTTGTGAAAAATGACTTCATTTTTGGTTGCTCTTTAGTCTTTAACACTGGAAGTCCCACACACATGCGTATATCTAAAAAGCCCAGCAGTGGTATCATAAACATAAAGAAGGTTACTTTAAGGTATGTGCCTAATCCACAAGGATAAAATTATCCAATGGGTACTTTTACATGCCCGTTTTGACATACCCGCGCTCGACAAGCTCAACTCCTAGATGACTGGTTTATCGTTAAGAGAGAGAAAAAAAAGCGACCGTCCCTCCTTACCCTTCCTAACCATTCAAAATGGAAGGAAACTCTCAAAAAAACAAATAATAAAAATGGCAGAAATTTTCTAAAGAAAGAATATTAAAAACCAAACTAAACTATGTAGATAACTACATAAAACAAAAATAGGATAAATAAAATATTCTTCAAAAGTTAGTCTCCCCCCCCTTGTCCTTCGAGATGATTTTGCCCAGGTGGCCAAGAGAGAAACAGAAATGTTGCACCATGGAGATATTTACAGTGAAATATAGTGTAAATTAAATTAATTATGAACATAATTGCGTTGGGTTGTCTCCATTAATCGGTCAAAAGGAAGTGTAAAATATAATAGTTTTGAGACTGAACCCTTATTTATTAACTAAAGCGTGTTCAAGTCTGCAAGTAAATATAATAAGTATGAATCCATTATGTATTTTAATATGGTTTTAACTTTATTGTAAGCTTTTATGATTTATTTTTTTACATCTTGATAATTTACTAGGCAACAGTTGATAATATTACTGACCTCTGGCCCAATCATGTCAACACCTTCCAGAGTTGCAACAATCTTAGTTACTACATCTTCTGGGACATCTTCAACAGGTTCAATGGTCCTCCTTTTCTTAGTTTCCGAAGCAGAAATACGTGAGCACGATGGACCATCTGCAGGTGCTGTTCTCTTTTCACCCACACTGTAGACATATAAGGTTTATTTTCACAAACAGCTTTAAGTTTATGGAAGATATTTCACATGTCCCCTCTCACACCACATATGCAAGGTCGACTCTGTGACACTCTAAGCTTTTACCAGGAAGATTAGGATTGGATTCAAATCCCGGCTGGTTACACTGTAGGGTAGTTTTAACATTCATTCTCTTTCCAGTTAAATACTGGTGAACTTCCTTAGTATTAATATCCCCCAGCCTGAATAGTTAAAATAATACAACTTAGTATTAATGTTCCCCATCCTGAATAGTTAAAATAATACAAGTTGAGGATATCAACATGTTCTGCGAAAAGGTCTTGTACAACAAATGCCATAAAACGTGTATTTCTGGAATAAAAATAAATCCTTTTTGACACAAAGCAAAAATAAAGTTGAGAAACTCATACCAAAAATAATGTGATATTTTTTTCTATGAAAGCCTAATTTAAACCTTCACTTTCTTACGAATGGACATTTAAGAAAATACACACATATTTTTGTGTTAAACATTTATAACTTTTTTTAATTCTGTTATTTTATATGTAATGATAATGTATATCAAAAGTAACAACTGCAGATACCATCACTAATTGATGTGTGAATACATGAAAGTAGGTCTAGTAACTTTTTATAGTTGTCGAATTAGATCCATTCGTAAGAAAATTGGGGGTATAACTATCTTTTAATGTTGGTTTCTTCCCTATCATATTATATTATTTTACAATATTGCTATATGACTTTTTTAAATAATGTAAAACATGATTATATAATGGTCATAAACAAATCAACACCAACATATTGACCTACATATTGTTTTCAAGCTTATAAATCCACACAATTTTGTAATATTTTAAATTCAAACTACACCTACAAATTAATATCAACAACTCCATTGTGTAGCACAATATATTGTTTTCGTAGTTTGCACAATGGAGATAACGTTGCTCAAAATAATGATATGTAATGTTTTACAGTGATATGAAAATAGCTTTAGAAGATTGAATAGGCTTCATTAGCTAACCTAACAATAAATTTGGAAAACAAATATGGTAATAGAAACATTGTTTTAAAAGTAAAATATGAATGAAGACTGTTTACATGATTTTAATAATAATAAAAATTAAGTTATTTTAATGTGGTTCATTGTCATTAGACTAAACAAATAACTTAATACATAATGATGTCACCTTCACTTTTGTTTGTTCCTATCCCCCTTTCCTGTACCTTCTTTCATTTATAAAAAAATGTTAAGTACCTCAGAGTTAAAAGAAGTTAGCTTTAGATCGCTATTTACAGTTCTTTAAGAAAAATTTATTTATTCTTAAAAAACATGATGAAATGGTAATAAGGAAGCAGATATACAATGTTTGTAGAATTCAATGTAAATTATTATTTAGAATAAAGATAATAAGAAAGATTTGTAATGTGATAATAAACTTTAATGGATGATCAAAGAAGATTAATTGAAGTGGGAATTGTCAATTTAACATTAACTTAACAGTTGTATTAAAAAACTAATGTTGAATGTAAATTATTATATAGAAAGAGACATTAAATAGAAATAAGTTTAAAAAATGTCATCGATTAACATATAAGATAACAAACACTAAAAAACACATTAAAATGTGAGTCATTAGACAAGTGAACATGTATTACATTAAAATTATATAGTTTAACCAGACTATATCTAAAGATTGTTCATGACTGGAATGATGTTAAATTTTTAAGTTATACAATTGAAGCAGTAAATAGAATAAGTTGAATTGGAAAATTGACAATATTGAATAGTTGAAATTAAAATTTTTTAAGATTATATTATTGAATTCTATTTTCTTATAAGATAAGAAAATATAATTCAATAATATAATCTTAATTTTTTTTTAATTTATCAGATAAGAAAATAGTGAATTCAATTTCAATTGTGCTCACCATGTGTTAGTAAAAGGGATGTGCAAGACTCGAAAATATCTCTAGCTCGTCTTGAAAGCTATAAATTAATTTCGAAAATTTAAGAAATTTAAATAAATAAATTAAAAAAACCAAATAGATACACTAGGAAATTTACGAACTAACCGAGAATTTATTATTTTAATAATGCCAAAAGGAGCCAAAAATATACAACACTTTTCCCTCAAAAACAGCCTTTATTAAGAAATGCTTTGATTATAAATATTGTTTTTCAGTATCAAACTATAATATTATAAAATGTTATGCTATGAAATTAAATTATAAATTGTTTACATTGCAACTGACACCACATTACATTTAAAAAGTGTATGAGCTATATTTTAAGTGTTTGCATGAACGATGCCCTATAGGATAATCCATAGTAAGTGCCAGCACAGATGTCGAAAGGAACATTAGCACTCTATAAATTATACATTTACTTTAATATAAATAATTTACATTTTTGTACTCTCAAGGGAAGTTTCTTTGACATCCCTAGTTAGTAACCTAACGTTGGTGTATACATGGTTGTGTATTCAGAAGCAAAGCTACCATATTCTGAACTCGAGCCATTTTTTTTAGTGAATACTAATGTGACTCATATTGACACGAATAATAACAATACTTTCAGCATAAAATATCGCTTTTTGAGAAAAATAACACCACTTTTTCCCTTAAAATAACACCACCTTTTGCATTCCTCTACTGATTAGATATTAGTCAAAACAACAAACTTTGTAAATAGTGCTGGTATGTCCCCACCAACATAAAGCAGCTTTAAACTAAATATATGAATTTTGATTCAAGGTCAGCTTCTTATTTGAAAATATCAGAGGGGAGTGAAATAAATACAGAGCGATCAAGTTTTTTCTATAAGGGTATGGGATGGGGTTAGCAATTTCTTTAACCCTCCCAGTAAAATTATTACTAATAAGTAGAGATGGGGCGAATCCAAAATTTAACAAATCCAAATCTTCATTTTACCTCCAAATTTTTAATTCAAATTCGAATCTTGGAAAATCCGGGAATATTGGAAATTCTTTGATATAAGGGCTTAAAGATTTGAGGGTTCTATCCCTACTATTATGTCAAAAAATTAGATTCAGTAAATGTGTTTCCTGGACAAACAAATGAATAAACAAACTCACCTCAGACCTGTACTATCACGGAGTTGTTTCTTTCCGAATCCGGCAAAGCCCGGGGACACGTTTACTGTGGTAAAGCCGCCCTTTTCGGCAGCAGGAACTATCAGCTTTTCAAATTTGACTGCCCCCACCGCGGGACTTTTGGTCTCCATGGGCACTGTCGCTGTGCTTGGAGGCTCAGGCTTGAAGTCGGGGTCCCAAATTGGAGAGTTTGTAGCAAACACTTCAGTCTCCAGCATACAAAGAAATCTACAGAAAAACATATGGTCTACTCATTTTCTATCTCCAAGAAAAAAATACAACTATTGAGACAATAAAGCATTGTCAGCATGTGGATTATAAAATATTTTTAAATTGGTGAAAAGGATAAACAAAACAACATACATGCACACACAAGCACTAACACAATCACATTCATAATCACTCACACACTTACTTTCCTACTCATATTAATATTGTAATCGCTCATACATTCATATTCACACCCACACCCTTACACTTGCTCTCATATATTCCCAACCTCACTCTTAAACACACACACACACACTATATATATAACTAAAGTGGCCCCATGACTTCTTTGGTGCTGACTGACAGCTCACAGCTGACTTCTGACAGTCAACATTTAGGTATATACCAAAATGTTGACTGTCAGAAGTGACAGCTGATAAACACATGTTGTTGCAGATCATTTAGTTCGGTGTAGGGATACATAATTTGGTCTGGTAACTTTTCAAAGCTGTCAGTCAGCACCAAAGAAGTCATGGGGTTACTGTACATTAATTGCATGCACATTCCTTTGAACATTATCATTAAACAGGAAACCCACAATAATCTAAAGTAGGCATGTTCTGATTATTCTACTGGACATTATTTCAGTATAGTACTTAAGATATATGGGACTCAGGGCTGCCTCGAGCATAATTTTGAGCCCGGGCGAACTTAGATTTAAGCGCCCCCTCCTCTTTAACATCCTATAATCTTGAAAGAAACTCATTACAGGATGGATGAATTTCTTATGTTCATACCCACTGGTTCGAACAGGAAGGGACAGAAATTGTAATAAACGAAAAAAAAAAATTAGTACAATATCTAATATATCTGAGCAATGTATGGATTTCTTAAAAAGATTATTATTTGTAGTTTTTTAAGACAACATCGGTGGTGTGGCAGGCATCCCCTAGAGCCTGATGCCTCGGCCAGTTGCCTACCTTGCTTGCTCCTTGGGGCGGCCGTGATGGGACTGGTCTGAGAAAATCTGTCCAAAGTTAGTTCGGTTAGGAGTTATTACAAATCAGAGCTTGTGTTGGTGAGCTGAAAATGTATTATACTGTACCAGGGATCGGTGCAGTATTGACGGCATGTTAAAACGTAGTATGTTATTATTAGATCAGTTTTATTTTAGGTAAGGTAGGTAAGTCGAGTAATTCCGTCCTTTGCACCCCCAAAGCTGGAAGGTAAGATTAAAAATGACTGATGCAGTCTGATGAAGTCTAGCCTACTGTAAGAGTAGCTAAAGCCTTAGATTGTGCAGCCAGATAATTAGACCATGCTTGGTTAAAATAATATTCAGATATTACTTTTAATAGGTTCTATGTATGAAATAAAGTGTTTTATGCTAAATATAATATGAAAACAAATTTAAATGATATAATTGCAGGAAAATGAAGAGTAAATAAAAGAACAACAACATTAATACATATCTACAAACATTTTAATATTTCAACGCCTCGCTTTGGTGGTCATGGGGTCTGAAGTGTCACTCTCGCAGTAGACTAAATTGCCGAGGATGGGGAGATCGAGGTTCGAGTCTCGGTCAGGTGTGTTGAGGGTTGTTTTTCCAAAATGGTTTTAAATTATCTCTCCATGCAGATGTGGGTACAATTCCTCTAAATATAGCCTTCCTAATCCCTAATACCAACAACATAATTAGTATATAAGAATATAGCCCAAACAGGTAGTAAGACATGGTGCTAAAAAAAAAATTAATGCCTTAAATGCATCTTCGCACATTTTTAAGTCACTACATTTTTTTTAATCAGACTCTGAAATATATTAATTGTGACTGTGAGTTAATTTTATTCCTCCATGCATAGTTTCAAAAACCGTTTCATTTCTGGGAGTTTTATTTATGCTAGGACCGACCACACATTCAAGTAATATGATTACTAGCAGCACACACTCTACTTAAAAATGTGTGTGAAAAATGCAGTTAAAATTCACTCATCTTTATGTAAGTTAAAATCAGATAATTTGAGTCTAACCATACACAGCCTACACGTTATTTATCATTCCAGAGTATTATTGGCATAGGGTTTTATGCGCAATAGATCTAATATTTTACTGACATTTTTATGTTTAAAGCATCATAAGAAATATGTTGTTGGCTAATTTTAAACCTAAGTAATTTTTTGTCAACTTTTTAGTATTTAAAGAATCATGAAAATATGATGTTAGTATAACACCTTTTCTATGAGAGATACCCGCCTCGGTGGCGTAGTTGGCTAACGCGCTAGTCATGTTGAGCTCAACCGCTGAGGACGGGAAGATCGAGGTTCGAATCTCGGTCGGGTGAACTGGGGGTGGTTTTTCTTAAATGGTTTTCCACTCCCCCTTCACGCAAATGCAGGTTCACTTCCTTTAATTCATCCTTCCCAATTCCTAAGCCATTAGCGTAATTAGTACTTAAAGTGTATAACCCGAATGGGTAGTAAGACGCGGTGCTAAGTAATAATAATAATAATCTATGAGAGATGATCTGTTAAAGTTACTGAACAAGATACTAAGGTTATTTTTAAACAATGCCAAATGTTGTAGAATTCTGTTAAGAACAGTATCCAAAAGTTAAAACTCACAAGATATACTTTAATGTATTCATAAGTCAAGCCATGTGATCTGTGGCTATCATTGATGATAGATATTATCAATACCTGTAAAATAACACTAATAATACATAAAGTTGTTGACCATAAAAAGATATGTTGGTATTTTCTAAACCTTTCTTACTATCAGAATATTTCTATAGAAGGCCTTGAAGGGAACCAATAAGATTGGTACTTACTGTTGTTTTTTAACCAATACAATTATAAATGTAGACAAAACAGTAGATCAATAATGAAGAACACGAACAAAACATAATTTCTGTAAAAAACTAGATTAATTTTAAAATTAGTCTGAATATAAATTAAATTAATTTGGATGTGTGCCTTTAAGCAGGCAAAGACAAAAAATAAAAATGACTCAACTGATCAATTATATATAAAAAATGTTTAAGCTAGTCAACAATAAAAAAAACTAATCACTTCTTTGTATCACACGCATGTGAGATAAATAAGTCAACCCGCGATTTAGTTAAAATGCAAAACCACGTTAGCACGTTTAGAAGCTGGGTATAACATCATGCGCACAATTCGTTCCAGGCAGTAAAATAAATCCTTGAAAAACCATGTAGGCTATTTTTAATGTATGTAGAAGCAATGGCTTGGCTCTACTGATGCTATTAAACTGATGGTAAAAGGAAGGGATATTTTATGTTGCGAGTTGAAATAAAGTCGACTAGTGTGCAATAAAACAAACCCACAACAAAGGACATTACCTTTATCAAATAATAGAGCCACTAGTAATGTTATACAAAGGTATAATCTTATAAGCAATTAAGATTATCACATGCATTAACTTTCAACTGGTTTATCTCCGGTGTTATCCTGTTCTCCAGTGTAACACTACAGGAGTATTCAAAACTTTAGAAAATTCGAGAA
>CABFOV010001065.1:108370-137074 GCA_902141375.1 Timema poppense
AAAAAAAAAAAAAAAAAGCAAATAATGTTCCTAAGGAATTAAAAAACCAAACCGGGAATTTATTATTTCCAATTATACCATAATAACCCAAAACTAGGCCGCATTTCCCTCCAAAAAACATCCTTTATTAAGATATGTTTGGGTTATAAATATTGTTTTTCAATATCGGTGTTCATTGTAACTACCTATCACTATTTTATTAATTGCATTTAAAATGTGTATGAATTATAACTCGAGAGTTTGAATTAACTATAAGACAATATAAAGCATGCGCCAGCTCAAATGTCAAAAAGGAACTCTATAAAATATATATTTACTTTAATAAACATAATTTAAATTTGTATTCTTTTAAAGGATGTTTTCTCATCTTGTTCTCGTCTCCGTCTCGAGATTGTCTGGAATCGAAAAAAATTGTCCTCACACATCCCTAATTAATTTTCCTTTTAGAATAAAATAATGCCAATAATAGAAATTATCTGCACTCTTCACTTTCGTGTTAAAATGGATTAATGGTGATAAGGTTATCAGGATTGAATCTCGATCTGGTTTGGATCCTGTTCATGTGTATTGAGGGTGGTTTCGTCTAAAATTGTTTCCCACTTTTCAAACATGCAAATGTGGGTACATTTAATCTAAAACTATAACCTTCCGTATCTATATTTAATTAGCATAGTAAATATATGTGTACAGCCCATACAAATACAAAAACACACGTGAATGAATGTATTGTAGTGTATGTTAGAAAAATATGTAAGCAGATTTAAATAGAAAAAAAAAACTCAGAATAAAGTTTTGGGACTGGCCTCACTGAGTCCAAAGACAGGTGTATTCAGTGATTATGGTAGTTTCTGTGACCATGGTAGAGTAAATTAGTAGAATAACCACTGAGGAGGTGAAGAAAATCTAAAGTAAATTTAATGAAAGGAAGTGTAAAGTTTATAGTTTGGTGCCGTTTGTGAACTACAGGAATTTTAAACATTTTTTTTTCATTTGAGTTTAAAACCACATTTTATATTCTAAAATGTGTCTTTATTACCTGAATAATAATGATCATCATCAACTATTTACAGCCTGTTGCCGAGTCAGTTTAGTAAAATGCCTCCACCTTCCTCTATCCTATCAAGGTAAAAGTGCATGTTATGGTCTCGAGGGAGCTGTGAAAAGACAAGCTACAAAAGCAAGTTTGCAACCACCTTATGATCAGCAAATAATGACACTTCAGCAGTTATTTGATTTTAAAATATAAATATTCCAGGCATCCAATTTAAATATTGGCCACAGAAGAATACAATGAAAATGTGATAGACAACACATTTCGATGAAACAAAAACAATAAAAGGAACACACAAATTTAATGCAGTGATCCCAATCTCAGAAACACAAATGGAGACCAAGCCTTACTCTCTAAGAACAGAAAAAAATGATAAAAGAGCCTCAACAGAAGATTATTTGTCAGCAGAGTTAGTAAAAATTGAATCCGCATTTGTCATTATTAGGTACTTCATAAGTACAACCAATAAACAAAAAAAATCATTCAATTTTGAGACATGAAGGTTCAGACCCCTGGTTGATTTAACACAGAATGACTCTAATTAATAATGATGATGATGATGATGATGTGATTCAGTCAAATAATAATATCGATCTAATTGATTTCAATTGTAGTTAATGTGATTAATTTTAATGGTAATGTTTTAATATTTGCATTAAAATGATTCTGCCCTTAAAAAGTTTAAATATTAACTGCTAGAGAGCTGTGCTTCCAACATTTATAAATTGTTTAACATATAAAGTTTCAATTAGATATTGAAGAATTCAAAACAGATTTCATGACTAAAATGTGCTTCACACATTTAATCTTATTTTTAAGCATAAACCAGATCTAAGAATTACTTAAAAATAAATCAAACAAAAAATGGCCAAACGGCTTCAAAGTTAACAAGTAAAGACTTAACCAAACACATGCCTGTGTTTTCTGTGATTTGTGTTTTACTCTCATCTGCTGAGGGTGATTGATAGACCATGAAACTGTCATAATTATTGTCTTTTATTGTGTTTCTAATGGTGAACTTTCAGGACTGCAATTTTATGGTAAGTATGTAGGACATGCTCTTCTATTCTCTTTTAAATGCTTGATTTAAAAATATATCAATAAAATGTACATGCATTTCTTAGTACTATTTGTTAGAAGTAACATCAAAATAATCTAATTGTCCTGTATTTGAAAAATGGCTGTTAAGAATAAATTGACTTACTTTGGGAAGTGCGTGAGAACAAGGATCCTCTTCTCGGGTGGCATTCTGTCTCTTTCGCTATGACACTTGTCCATCAGTTGGCTGTAGACTGAGCGAAACACTGCCCGCAGCAAGGTACGTCCAAACACAAGAGTTGTGTCAAAGTGCGGCAAAGAGTCGCAGAATGCAGGAACATGGCAGAAAACAAGCCACCTATAATAAGCAAATTTACTTTTTAGATCCATTATCATTTCTAGCCTGTGTCCTGGGTCAGTTTTTTATTAAAACTATATATAATTACCACTAACGGCTTGATAGGCCTGTCGTAGAATAAAGCAAATGTATTGGCTTTATAATGAGCCACCCGTAACAAAACATGTACTGTATTTATGTGATCCATCTGTAACACAAAATGTATTTAACAAGCCACCTCTAACACAGCAGGTACATGTTTTTATAACGATCGTCCTGTAACAAAACATGTACTGTATTTATAAAAAGCCACCAGTAACACCAAAAACACAACATGTAATGTCTTTAAAATGACCCACATGCAAGATAACAAGTAATGTCTTCAAAATGGACCACATGTAACACAATATGTAGTGTGTTTATAACGAGCAATCTGTAATGCATGTAGTGTATTTATAATGATCCACTTGTAAAACAATATGTAGTGTATTTATAATGATCCACCTGTAACACAACATGCAGTGTATTAATAATTATCCACCTGTAACACAACATGTACTGTATGTATCTGCCTGTAATACAACATGTATGTTACCTTAAGTATAACCCTTACTCAGTTGTACCTTGATTGCGCTTGTACTGTTCCTACAAACCAGTATCCCTACTAAAGAGACTGCCTTGTCGGCTATTACACTGTTGCCAGTGTCACTACCACTTGAAGGTAAGGCGGTGTACCAACACATCAACTGATAGTTTTTGATAAGGACGGATCAGGAAATGATTGTCAGCTTAGTATAAACGGAAAATTGTTATAACAAGTGAATCATTTTATGTATCTGGGCAGAATGTTCTGTAAAAATGGAAAGATTGATGGTGAAATATACAGACGGGTGAATGCATCTCGAAGAGTAGTTGGATGTATAAGGACTGTTGCTAAGAATGAAGTAGTTTCAAATGAGGCAAAAATAGCAGTATATAAAAGTGTGTTAGGTAACGCCAACATTATTTTATGGATGTGAAGTGTGGGTTTGGAAAAACACAAGAGCAAGATGAGTGCGGTAGGAATTAAATATCCAAGATATATATGTGGAAAAACTCTTATGGACAGAGAAGAGTCAGTAATGAATGGGTGCTGAAGGAGTGCGATTTGAGAGGAAATCCAATAGGTTAATGTGAAAGAAGCGTATAAAGTTGGTTTGGGCAAATTGAGAGGATGAGTATGGATCGAGTGATGAAGCCAATATATGAAGGTAGAGTGTGTATATCAAAAGGAAGGTGTAAGCCATGTAAGAGGTGGCTAAATGTTGTAGATGAATGTGTGAAAAATAGAAATATTAAGAGATTTAAGAATATAAGAGCATGTATTAGTCATTATATGGATGTTGTTGAAGCCAAGGGAATATGCAAGGGTAAGTAATATGTCTACAAGAATACAATTTCAAGGGTTTTTGTTTTATTGTTATAACTATAAAATTTGCCGACTAAAACATAAATACATAGCTTAGCTTGTCACTATATAACAGGTAGTCAACGACATTAAGGAGATTTTTTTTTTACCTCTTTGTCCAGTGACAGCAGTGTTAGGTTTTAACGCTAGTTGCCATACTGGCTTTGTTCTAATATTTGTTCCCATAATTATTTCCAGAATACTTTCTTTCTAGTTATATATATATATATATATATTGATACTTCCCAGTACCAAAACATAAATTAACCAAAATTAAAACAAACTAAGAAATGTTGGACAAAAATATAACCAAATTAATAAATAGAGTTTGATAAAACATTTTACACTCAAAATGTTTGCTTAGAACACCATAAATAGTGTTTCTGGTTTTTATTGATGATGCTAATGTGGACAATACCAGGTTTTATGATGATGACACATGCATGCCTTACTGTGCAATTGTACACAGTTGTGTGATCTGATTATATGTAATTCTTATTCTTATGAAATGAGTAACACTTTTAATGTTGAACACAATTTAATTAGATGATTACACTTTCGGTTCTGTATATTTGATATTAAAGAGTTTCAGTTTTTGTGAGATAATACGATTTTTCTGTGTCAAAATAACTATTGTCTGTGTACTGTAACTGATATATTAGTACTATGTACTCTTTGGATTCATACGCACAAGCTACTTATATATGACCTACCCCTTGCTTCTTGGACCCCTTGTCATCAATGTTAAAACTAACTAGAACTCCTGGCAGCCTGATGTTGTGAAGGCTGGCTTCCTATTGGTTAAAGGGAGCCAGCATGTCACATGAATTTTTAAATACAATGGAGTTGGTCTTTTAAAGAAAGAAAGTTTTAAAGCTCAATACATTGAAATTACTTCTACAAACGTGTGATTCTCCATGGATGAAGTATTAAAAGGATATTTTACATACGATACTTTAAAGAAAAATATACTTCATCTATGACTTTTTTGAATATATGAGAGGGGTCCAAAGCAGTATCATTACAATAATTTAACCCTCACCCGAGATGGATGAAACTATAAACAGATGTAGATACAGATTATAACAAAACATGTACTCTATATTCTGTTCACGATAGGTTTTTACCTGGATAACCGTTCGAAAATCTGGTTTTCCATTTTCTTTCTAGGCAAATTCTGGTGCAATTTAAACACCAACTTAATAATTTTTCTTTAAATTTGTGTAGGTTATGGTTATGGTTAGCAGAGAAGGTTGTAAGCCATATACACTATGATAAAATACTCAATTCAAACAGTGATAACTTCTTTAATAACGAGACCTTAATTTTAAATTGTAACAAAAACTCAACAAAAGATAGTCCTCCTAGACACCATCCTGGTATCTAGAGCCTTAGCAGCAGTTTTTAACCCGTTTTGTTAGCTAAAGCTCAAAAATAGGGGTGGGCATGTACTCAAAACTTCCTGTTCGAGTAAAATTTTAAATGATATTTAAACTTGATTCAAATTGTGTTTAAAAACTCAATCAATTTGAGTACTCCAAATTTTCCATTTTGTATCAACAATTTTGAGTTCAATCAATTATAATTAATTTTAAGGTATATTTTCCTGTTTATGGATTATACAGGGAACTATTACATACATTTTACTTGAAATAGTGCTCTTTATTACTCAAACTTAAATAAAATTCTATGCTATCATTCAAACTCAACTTGAAGTGAAAAATGCTTACATGCACACCTTTAATATAAATGAACGAGTGTGAAATGTAACAATCAAGAGGGTTGAATAATTTTATCTAAGTAATGGGGGGAAAACACTAAGTCTATGACAGAAAGCAAGGTACCTGGTGTAGTTTATCTTGTAAGCAGACACCTCGTCTACCGTCGCTACTTGCCGTCTTGCACTTGGTGCCTCAAAGTTCCAATGATTCAAGCAATGAAGGAACATCTTGGCCAAGTCATTGAGTGTTTGAAATTCCTGGTTAATCCCAGAGTTTAACATTATTCGTCGCCAGTTTATTTACGACATTCATTAAATTAACGTTATTTTTGTCAATCATGAAAGAATCACCAAAATTATAGAAAAATTAGGGATGTCAGGATGTGCAAATACTTAAAAAATTGTGTGTGAATAGTCACAAATTTGAGTTTGAATTGAATTTTGTAGTTGTTTGAACATGACACAAAGATTTTTACAAAACTCGAAAAATCTGAGTACTTGGAATTTTGTATTTTATCTCAAAAGTAAATTTAAATAAATACATTAGCACTTAAAACGCCACTATTTTTCTTACGCGGCATTTTAGACCATACTTAAGAGATTTGATTAAAAAGAAAAAAAGAGAGCCTTTGTAGCTCCTCTGCCTCAGGACTTAATGCTCACTCAATAAAGCTATGATTTTACACTTAAAATTTGTTAATAATCCAATCTAATTTAATTTTAGTGTCTCTCAAAGGTAAGCAAGATTTATACATGATTTTTTTCTTAAATCTACACATTTTGATTAAGATGGGATAAAAATTTAACAGTGATATGTTATTTATACACAGAGCTATGGATTTTTTTCTTAAATATTGTACTCCTTCCGCAGAGCCTCAGAAACAACATTTATACACAATTTTCTAAAACTTTACCATTTTATATCTCAAAGTATGTGGCCGAGGGAGAATTTTCTTTTTTACAAGTAAACAAAAGTTTCATGAAAATCTGAGGTGGTAGGTGATATCAAATTTAGCTGGGTGATTTGATGTGGAATGACTCTCATCCTATTCATTTCAATTAATATATGGACAAACAATACCCTATTAGTTAGGTAATTTCTCAACTCTTAGCCCATTCTATCATGTAGGCATTGAATGTCTTTGTTTGCCCATATGTTCCCTGGTGCGGGCATGAATCAATGTTTCTTTTAAATAAGTTATAATATTGTAATGCCATCTACAAATGAACCACTTTACTTTTAGCCATTTAATGGGGCCTTTACGAATCGACTGAATATATCAGGATATGACATAAAATAACTTATATATAGAACAGAAACAACATCCCGTCTCGAGTCGTTAATTCATCACTGTGAAGGAGGAAACCCACATTTCACCAATAATAAATTTTTCGGCCATGTCAAGAACCGAGCCCGGGTCCCTTAGCTAAGTAGACAGACATGCTATCGACTGAGCTAAGGTGTCAGAGGAAAATTCATCAAAGTGAATTGGGGTTTCACATTGATGAACTAAAGGCTGGGGCTCTGGGTGTTGTGTCAATCCGAGATTTAAGTTAATTTAAGAGTTGTGTGAAGATTGAACAGTCTGTTCAGAAAGTGCACATTAAATACCTCAACTAACTTTTTTTTTTTAAATCGCCATAGCCAAAGAACGTTAAATTGACTAGCCTATAAATCTGTCAAGCTTGAGCTCAAGTTTATATCTCAAAGATTTGAGTTACTAACTGATCTTTTTTTTTTTTTAAATTTAATATCAATATTATGTTAAGTTTATCAAAGATTATTTAGTTTACTATATACTTACTCTGGGAATAAGATGCCCAAATTTGTGGGTAACAAAATTTGTTACGCTCTTTGCAATACTTGGCCGTTCAAACGGTGGGTGACCGAGTGGCCCTTCGATTGTGGGTTTTGTCAATGTCAAGATACATTTTCTAAGAACCTAAAGAAAGAAAATAATAAAACTTTCAAAATATGATGTATACCTATGTTTGCATACAGAAACAATAAATCATTCTTTTTACTATAGTTAAATGTTATTGTTTAGTATGAATAAATCAACTGAGCCAGGTATGCTCTATTTATTGTTTTAATTAGTTATTTTAATTATTTCTAAGTGTCAGCACCGCAATGATTTCTTGTCATTTGCTTCAATTCCTCCACGCCTCCTCTAATGGTTTTAGGCTCGTTTGCCCCATGCTTTATTATCATACATGTGGAAACCAAATGTTTCTAGCCTCGAGGCACATAGCAATAATCTTTCTTGTGTGAGATAATTAATTACTACTTAAGAAACAAGATTGGGCACCCAAGCCATCATCTCTTCGCTCCAGATATTTTCATTCACAATTTGCAAAGGTTAGTTAATTGATTTGTTTTATGCGGGTTCGACAATTTAATGCATGTATGAAAAATCTCGTCTCTTAACACCGCACAGTTATTATTTTACTTTATGTGACATGTTCACTATATCGTTCCTTAAATAATATCTGAAGCAGTGATAATTAATTTTCATTGAAATCCCACCATTGTAAATGGAGACTGGAGATCAAGGTTAAAATACTAGATGGGTGTGTTGTTATTAGCACCGCATCTTACTACCTGTTCGGGTTGTACGCACTTACGCTAATAAATGTGTAATGGTAGGGTGATTGTGAGATGAAATGAAGGACCTACAGTTTAACATGGAATCCGAACCATGGTGGAGGCCTGGCATTCCCCACATTCACAAGTTGTGATTAATATACGTCTTGTCAGAGGTGAAGGAAGGGTTTGGCAATCAGATAAATCGGTGCCGAGTAGATGGGTGTGATTAAGGTCATTTTCCCAAAATAGTTTCCCACTCTTCACATAAATGTAGGTACATTTCCTCTCAAATTCTATCTATTCATTCAAATGGGTCATAAGAAATTGTATTAAAAATAAAATAATATATCAGGGTGTCCAGTCAACCTATAATTTAAAAATTACCTGACTTTTCTAGGTTTTTCGGAGCCAACTACTAACTTTTCTAGCCGCTATATATTAATATTAAATATATTAACAACTTACTTAATCACTATGGTATTAGGGACTTGAAAGTTCATTGCCGCATTTACAAAAGTACGCCACATATCCCTATCTTGAGCTAGTACTATCCAGTCCACCTCACTACATCCTATCTCTTTCAGGTCCATTTTAATGTTACTCTACCATCTGCAAATTGGTCTTCCCAATGGTCTCTTCCCATTGGGTTTACCAGTAAACACCCTGAACATGGTTCTAGATTCTTCCATTCGCACTGCATGTCATGCCAGCCATAATCTACGAAACTTGATTATCCTTACAATATCTCGTGATGAGTACAGGGTATGTAACTCATCATTATGATTAAGTATTATACAAACATAATTTTATTAAGATCACATATTATTGTAATACTATTTTTAGACACATACACATTCTGAAATGGTGTCTCACTATGAAGGGGTTAAAGCAGATCAGCCTAAAGTGATGGGATATTGGTAGAGACACAAAAATATTACAAGATGTATTTTTACAAACTTTTACTTGGAACGTCAAAAATAATGCAACAAAATATTTTTAAAGTTCACTACATAGTCTCTTTGAACATATTATCCATACAATAGATAAAGCTATATTGAATATTTTGGAAAAATGGATTGCTTTGCCATTTATATGGGTATAATGGTAAATTATGTCAATTTTAATGTGAATGAACGATATCCAAATTATACTTATTTTTACTTTGTAGCAGAAGACATTTTGCTGAAAGTACCATAAAAAAATAGTACCAAGTGCACCACTATAGTCATCTTCCTAATATTTTGATAGCAAATCAAAGTTCCCACTCCAATAAAATTATTTCCCTCCACCAAAGATGAATGATAAAGAGGAAGTAATATAAGTGTTCAAACTTGATAGATTAGAAAATCATCTTCAATAAATATGCCCTGTAGAAGGTGACATATTGATACATTTCGTAACAATCCCGTTGTCTTGCCCCAGGCAAAGGTACCATATTGATATATCATGAAAAAAATCTTCCTTAACTTATCATGAGGTGAACGAAAAGTTGATTTGTCACAAAATGAGCACCTTTAGTTTACAACTATTCGTGGCAACTATTACCATTATTTCATGTTTGACTGTTACATAGTCTGACTTTATGCCTCAACAAATATAAAACTTGTTTATAGTTTAAAGTGTTAAATTATACTGAATTAAATGAAAAGCCACTCAAACTAATTTCAGATGAAATAGTATATTATTTATTTAAGTGCAGAAGAGAAGTAAATCTTAGCTACGTGCTTTTACAAATGAATAGCCGCGATGCACACATACGTGACACGTTCTCCTCACCAATTACATTTCTATTACATTTCTTAAAGCACAACCACACTGCACACACATGTATGGTACATTTTACTTCCTGATTGTGTTTATATTACATTTCTTAAAGCATGACCACACTGCACACACACATACACGTGTGTGACATCTAAAACATATAGGTAGGCACACGTTGTCCACAATGCCGTTTATTGCGATGGCGAACAATGCACAGCTTAAAATACTGCCCTTAGGCACCCTATTTTCTTGAATAAAATCAACGGATAAGGTATCATTCAACCTTACCCGGAAGTGTCTAGCTGACATAAAATTAGATATAAAAACAGAGAGGTTCCCTCGGAACCCCCAATTAAAGTGTTTTTAATATGCTGTTCCGCCAGGTGGTGTTGTACGCTTTCTTCAGATAATTACAATATTTGGTCAAAACAAATATTAAAAGCCAAAGAACTCAATTTTTTGTTAATTCTATTCTGAGCTTGTATATAAATTATAAATCTATATGGAAAAAAAAAGCTGAAGTACTTGACTTGCAAGTTAATAATAAAGTTATAAATAAACACAACGAACAAAATATTATTTGATAATAGAACAAGTAACAAAAAATAATTGGTCTTCGATTCTGATTCAAAAACTTCATTTATTTGATTCAAGTTTGATTCGAGAATATTTAATTCATTCGAGTCAAGTTTCCTTTTAATTGAAAAATGGACTACCCACACCCCTATTTTTTCCTTACCAAATTCTGATACCTGAATCAAAATTTCTATTATATTTGGAAGAAGGTATAGGAAAGGCGAATAGAAACATATAAGAGCCATGTTGTGTTTGTCCCTTTCATTTGCTTTTATCCACCTTTCCTATACCTTCTTCCAAAGATAATACAATTACCTCATAAAGAGAAAAGAGGTTTTCCTTATAGAGCTAAATCCAAATTTGTATTCAACAAAATCCAATAATTTTATTTACCACAAATCAAGGTCTTTAGCTATTGGGTGGTGCGACCAAAAAGTTAGATTTCAGTTAGATCTTATTGAGACATTAAAAGATCGTCTTACACAAAAACAGTTTAAAATTGTTGTGAGGCACATTATTTAATTTCTTCTTCCTACAATGTCATCAAATTCTCAGACTCAACTTTGACTGACGAGCATGGTAGAGGGGTGGAAAGACAACAACAATAAGGTAACACGTTGACTTTGAGAATTGAGCTTAGAATGCTTAACTGTGTTAACGAAGATTTGTGTTGTGTATTGACTGGAAGAAAAATGTTATTTTGATTATTGTAAATAAATGTTAAGTATTTGGTAAAAAATGTGAAAATTCCCTAACTTTTCCCCTGTTTTAAAAGTTTTCCAGTTCAATGGAAATGGTGTACATTTTTTTTACCTTTCCTGTACCTTCTTCCAAATATATCAAAATACCTCAAAGAGCAAAAGGAGGTTTATATTTTATATTCACATTCAGTGTCAATTTTCTTCTGTTTGCCTTTTATGTTATTCTTTTTATATTTTCCTATCCAAGTGTCCAATTATTCTTTACACATTTTTATCTCCTCCCTTTTATTTGGTTTCCTTTTTTAGGAAGTTGCTTTGCACGTTTCACACTCCTTCCTGGTGAGTTTCGATAGAATGAAACCTGGGTAAGGGGATTGGGCAGTAATGATCGATTTTCTTCCAGAGCCAGCCATCACGTCTTTGTCCGATGGTTGCACTGTAAAGTGTGAACTGTGTTCTTCTTTTCACTGTACAGGCCATATTGTGTTTGTTCCTTTTATGTGTTTCTATCCACTAGGGGTGTACAAAATCTTTTTTTTTTCAATTTGAAGCACACTCGAATCAAATGTGTGAAATATTCTCGAAAGCAAATCGAAGTTCAAATATTTTTTAGTCGTCTTACGATTGAAAAAAATGTATATTGTAGTTATTTATACATAACTTTATGTATTAAAATGACTTGAATTATTTATTGCACATTTGTTTGTAATACTTCGTTTTGATATGATAAAGTTATTAACACAACTTAAAAGTCATTTTTTTTTTCATATGAATATTAATTTCTAAAGCAACTCAGAATGGGATTGTTTGACCACAAATTGAGTATTTTAGCTCTCAATATTTTAATTGGTGAAGCTCAGTAACTGTCAAAGCTGGAATTTTTTTCGAAGCGAAGTTGAAGCTGACCCAAGTCAAAGTTTCAAAGCTTCACATACCCTTATTATCTACCTTCTCTGTACCTTCTTCCAAATATAACACATACAATACACATATTGATAAAGGTTGAACTAGGATTTTCAAGAGTATACCTATTGTTGTATTATAGCTTTTTTTTCTATTTTGTTTTGTGTGTACAAACTACTTATCATTAAAATTGACCAAAATGTTACTTTTGGTCAACTTTTGTTTTAAAAATCGAATAAAAAAGTTACTTATTTTGAGCCCTGCATAATAGTAATTAATTATTTTATAGTTGTTGAAATGAAAATAATTATTTATACTAAGTCTTTGAACAACACTAACCTTAAAAAGATAATAATATACTCTTTTTGTGTCTGCATCTTCTTCTCGATGCATGCTCATAAAAATATTTTCGACATCTACGACCATCCCCAACAATCTGTTGATCTCTTCTTCTGATAGCGAAGCCAAGTGACAAACGTGACTTTCTAAAAGAATAAAAATAACAACCAGTTTAAATTACCTATACTCAACTATATAAAGGGCATGTGCAAAACTTCAAAATGTTGAGGGCCAGATTTACTTCGTTTCACCTCCCACACACTTGAAACATTCCAAAAGAAGAAGAAAATTTTTATATTCTATGAACAGGTTTGAAATATTTCACTAACGACACACTTCAACATAATATGTAGTTATTTTTAAAACAGCTATAAAAAACAGTATTTTGACACCGACTGGATGGTGATTCAATGACATAAGCAAGGATAAATTTAAATATGTCAGCATAGAATAATATAGTGGTGATTTGTTTTTGTTTTCTCTCTCTAATACGTAGATGTATGTAGATGATGTATTTGATAAATCATTTAAAAATTAAAAGTCGTGTTTCACGACACCAGTAAAACCTTGTTATCCCTCGCATCATTGTGTTCAGACACATGTGGGTAGGGGCAGGAAAAATGTCGGTGAGAGTGTCCCAGCAACGTGAGTTGCGGTGAACATGAGGAAGTCTTGAGGTGGGGCGGAAGGGTGCTGGTCCCAGCAACGTGAGTCAAGGTGGGAGGTAGGCTGATTGTCCCGGCAACATGAGTGGTGGTGGAACAGAAGAATGTCCCGGCAACGTGAGTCGCGGTGGAACAGAAGGCTGTCCCGGCAACGTGAGATCGCAGTGGAACAGAAGGATGTCCCGGCAACGTGAGTGGTGGTGGAACAGAAGGATGTCTCGGCAACGTGAGTCGTGGTGGAACAGATGGATGTCCCGGCAACATGAGTCGTGGTGGAACAGAAGGCTATCTCGGCAACGTGAGTTGCAATGGGAGGTAGGGTGACGTTGGGAAGGGAGTGTGTTAAAACAATATTGCTCTTTGGTAACATAAGACAATTTAACAGTGCTTTCAAACGGGTGGCACACCCGGGTTGGGTAGCCAATCTCCGACTGACCTCTGACGAGGAACCATCGTGTTAAATACCCTACACTGTTGCCTGGCCTTGTCCAATGGGAGAAAAGGGAGTTTCCCATATGGCGCGTGAAAACGTAAGCGATAGTGGCCACAAAGCAAGCCAATAGAAAGAGGAGTTCTCAATGACGCTGAGTACAGTGGAGAACTCATCACGGATGGCTTAGAGAACATGAAGTGTGGAGTGGTCCAGGCAGTATAGAAGGTGGTTGGTGCGGTCTGTGCAAGTGTGGAGGAAAGATACAAAGGCCGACTGGGCAGTGAGGCACAACAATCTCATTCCCGACTTTTATTTTATTTTGCATGTTTCAAGTTTACTTTTAATTTAAAAAGTGACTTTTACGTATACAAAAACTCATAGCTATGTTTAATTAATGTGTATTACACCAAAGAGATTAGAATACTAAGGATGTAACTAAAGGTATAGTTGAATCACAAATAATTCTCCTTTAACACCTAATAAAGACTAAATATATGAACCCAAGATAGTTTGAACTAAATATTATCGGAGAGTGAGATACATCTGAATGCTTATATTTATAGAAGAGTTGTCAGATTACATTGAGACCGATCTGAGAGCTGGTTTAGGAAAGTGGCAGTGCGCTAGATTTTTGCATGAACATTACTGACCACTAGTAGTTAGTATTTTTTATTTGTTGACGGTCAACAATTAAGAGCTTATCTCACGGCTGACTAATAACCATTATATAGGTTTTGAGATCATGCTCAAGCCAGAAATCATATCAAAGTGCAGTTTTCTACACTCTCCAGATGAAAACTGCAAAATTGGAATAAACTTAATAGTTTTTTTAAATTTAAATACAATAATGTTTCAATTCTGTTGTACTTTAAAAAAATACTTTCTATAAATTGATAGTGGCATGTTAAATGAATTATATTTGTATTTATTTTTATAGATTGGCTAATATTATATCTTTAACTTCAGTAGGATATTTTAATTTGTTTAAGGACCAGTTGATGTTAGCTCAGTAAATTCAATATATTTCCATTAACTCAATGTTGGCAGGTTGGATTCAAAATGTTATATATATATATATATATATGTTTGTTATATTTCTGACTAAAATTCTGGAAACAATGACGGACATTTGATAAGATGGTCTTCAAGCAAATGAAAATATTATTGAACTCATGAATCCAGAATATATATATATATATATTCGTTTATAAACTAGACAATCTTATCAAATGTCCGTCATTGTTTCCAGAATTTTAGTCAGAAATATAACAAACATACATATTCCCGTCAGTCCCTCTGTTGATTTAATAACACTGAAATATAATGTAAATATGTTTCACCTAAGGTATGTGTGCAGCTTCGACATGGGTCAACAAAGGTGGCCAAAGGTTGAGATTTGGCTGGTGGGACGGGCGCTTTCCAACCATTACATTTACATTCAGCAGCCTAGGAACAGATGACAAACTTAGATAATAGACAAATATTGATTAGTATGTAAACCAGTTGGTCTAATTTGATTAGGCTGAGAATATGAATTCAAATATGCGCTTACAATAATATGTATGAAATATAGTGCACTAAGAAAAATATAATAAAATAAAATTATAGAATTGTAGTAATACAGGATGATTCACTCACTCTCGGCCCCTCAGTTTCCCTTATAAATAGAGACATGCAAAAGATGCAGTTATTTTTAAGGGAAAAGTGGTGTTAATTTTCTCAAAAAGCGATGATATTTTTATGCTGAAAGTGATATTATTTACGCCAATACAAATCGAATAAGAATTCACCCAAAAAAATTTGGGTTTGAGTCCATAAAATGGTAGCACACTTCTGCACACACAATGGATTATTTTCCTTAAGGTTCGTTCTATTGTCGGTTAGATTGTTGTATGTCACAAGAAATTTTTTGAGTCAACTTTTCCACATGGTAATCAAACTGCCTCCTCACACGTCTTTTGACAATTCATATGACAAATCCTCCTCCTTCTTTGATATATTCAACAGAGTGATTACCTATGCCTGGCGTTAGATATTTCTCGAGATGTCAGACTCTTTCCTCTTTATATTTTTCTGATTTTTTATGTTTCCCACAGGAATAGCTGCAGCCCTGTGATACAGTAATGTTACAGAACTTGGATAAAAGTGTCTATATTTTTCGTTCATATTATTATTTAACTCCTTGACCTCTGACAAGACGTGTATTGATCACAACTTGTGAATGTGGGGAATGCCAGGCCTCCACCGTGGTTCGGATTCCACGTTAAACTGTAGGTCCTCCATTTCATCTCACAATCACCCTACCATTACACATTAGTGTAAGTGCGTATAACCCAAACGGGTAGTAAGACGCAGTACCACTGCCGCTTCTAATGATAATAATAATAATAATAATAATGTTTTTTAACTATTTATTAAAATATTAGAAGAAAAAAAAACACACACAAAAATTTCGTGCTTAGTAATGTCAAATTTGATACCTTAATATCATTACTTTTGATTTATACAAATAGTAATAGCGAAATAATCGAGTGTCAATTTATGGTTACACCAAACATGACTGCCTGTAGCCAGATACATATATATTAATGTCCCTGTTTGGACTTAGCAGGTAATATTTTAAAGGCTGAAAACAAATAATTGATCTTTCATAAATGAAATGTGTAAAAGTATAAATCATGATTTTTAATGTTAGCCTCAGTTGTAAAGAAAGAGCTAAATATCAATGAAAATACACATATATTTTGGAATTTGTTTTACACCTTTAAAATCAGCAAAAACTGATACAATCCATATAAACAGCAGCCCTGTCATAGCACTTTCACCAGTGTTACCACATTGAAAATTATATTGCATGACATGGTATTTGCCAAATTACAAATAAATTGTGTTTATTTAAAAAAAACACTTGAATTAGTTTTATTTGTGTGAAAATCATTAAGATTTGTGTTATCGCCAATGTTAATTTTCGGATGGGTGAATAATTAGCACTCAGGGGCCAAGAGGGAGGCAAACACCCTGTACAAAGCACAAATCAAGTTAAAACACTAACACATGCAGCATAGTCATGACCTTAGTTTACTTGGATGACAGCTCAAAATGTTAATAGATATAATCGCTAATATATCTCTATGCCAATAGCTGACATCTATCACTTTGGATATCTGTAGTGAAAACATACGGTAAAGTATGAATGTTATAGTTAACCACAGTAATTTAGGCCAATATTATTTATATTTTTTGAGGTCGGGCACAAAGATTATTTGTTTTATTCCCCTTAAAAAATTTATTATTTACAGTACTTTCACCAAAGGTCTAACAAATATAGCTTCAAAATAGCGATCAGCGAATTTAAACCGTGTGATTGAACATAATGAAACAGGTTATTTGTAATGATGCACCCATGCAGTTGATAAAAATATTTAATTCAGTTAAATATTTTGAAACATAATAAAATAATAAAAAATAATTTATTATATATAAAAATATTACAAGTATTTGCTCTTTTCCAAGTAAATAGGATTCCTGTATTAAATAGTATTAATGTATGCACTATATTAGGCCTACACATACATTCCAAAACAAAGTATAAGTAGGCCCTACTTTTAATTATGTTTAAAATATTGTTTCGAATTGGTTAAAAAGAAATCATTAAAGGTAATGAGATTGTGTGAGAAAACTTAAGTTTACGTTATTTTAAATGTAAAATATAACATGTAATTAAAAACTTAACAAGCATAACAAAACAGTGACCTTTCACAAGTGTTGGCAACCCAAAACCTAAACATGATTTTTTAACTATCCTCCATATAAAATGTATCATGAACAGACTCTAGAAGTGCTACTTCCTAAGGAAGATGCAATAAGAGTGTCAACATATTGACATATGTTTTAGTGTTTTTACTTTTATTTGTATTTTGTTTATCTAAAACTATATTATTTTATCTATTTTATATTAAATCAATGTTCACTTACAAATAATCTATGTGGTTATGAAAAGTAATTACAATCTTAAGGGAAGAAAATGAACTATAAAAATGTAATGTTAATTTCATGATGATACTTAACAATTTTGAAAAAGTTGTTTTTTCAAAAAGCAAAACTATTTTGCCGTTAACGACCAGATAAATTGTACACACAAACATGGACCTGTGTAAAATTTATAATAAAGGCCTAGGTAATATTGAAATTGTATAAAATAAATTATATGTTTCAACAACTGGTGAAAGGTTTCTTTTTTCCTTAAATTAGTTAAAATACCAGCAATAATATTCTATATTAGTTAATTCATTGTTTTAGTGAGAATGAGTCAATGGATGTCCCAAACAATACACGGCTGTAGTAGACATTGGCCTGAAGGGTCATATTGAACTATCAAATTATGACAGGATGGGCAACATAGAGCTGTCAAATTATGACAGACTCGGCAATATAGAGCTACTGATATTGTGACAGGCTATACTTGACTCAACCTTATTAGTAGAGTAGCCTATTTAAGACAATGTGTAGCCTATGACATTCAACTATTACTAACCTGACATGCTGAATAGATGGCAAGTTTGAGCAGCTTCTTGTCGTGCGGCCAATTGTAAACTTGCTGTTTCCGCTGCTGTATCCTCTGCAAGTTGCTTTGCCGAGAGGATTGGTCTGACGAGGTAGATGTCGAGGGGCGGGCTCCATCCTCCGAGACCTGGCTAGTGCTTGTGGTCGCTACACTAGATATTTCATTCACTTGAACACTCATCTTGAGAAACTCATCCTAAAATAAAGACAACTTATTTAATTTCTAGTGTTATCCATCTTTGAGCCACTTCAGAATATCTATACTTTTACATTAATTCAAAAAGACCTGTAGTGAAATGGGAATAGGTGGCAAATTTACTTTAGTTGTTGACTTAAAATGGAAGAGGCAAATTTCATGATATTATCCCAACACCTACATTTTTTTCAAGGGTCATGTATAAATACATAAAAAAAAGTGTTTAAATAAAATAGACCTTTTTCAAATGTGTTATCTTCAGTTGTGAAGTCATAAATAATCCACTCTAGTTCAAACTATAATCTGACAACTTAGCTCAGGCAGTAGCATGTCTGTGAGCTAAGTGTCCTGGGTTAGATTCCCGGCATGGCCAAAAAATGTATCTTTGGTGAAATGTGGGTTTACCATTTCGCAGTAATGAATAAACGGCTGAGGACTGGATGTTGTGCCTCTCCTAGTCTTGAGTTTGATTATGAGGCATATGAAGCTATGACAGGCCTAGCAAGCCGCTATTGGAAAATACATGGCTTGTATAAAAAAAAACTGACTCAGGCCATAGGTCATAGTTCATAGGGTTTATCCCCAGGTTTTGTTTGGTTGGGATAGTTTATGATGACTAAAATGTCAACTATTGTACATTAAAATAACTTTGGTGTCATCTTGTAGTATACTTTTTATTTAGGCCTAAATTCTAAATGAATCAACATTCTTCTGTCACTACACATATTTCATAAGGTGTTTGCATGATTTTTTTTTAATTAGGCCCTATAAAGAAATATTTTACAATATTAATTATGTTCATTGGCAATTTGCTTTTGTTTTTATCTACCTATATAAATGGTACTGTATGATAAAACAATTGAAATTTCCACAACATTACAGACAAATATCAAAGATGATTATTATTATTGTTATTAGCACCGCGTCTTACTACCCGTTCGGGTTATACACACTTACGCTAATGTGCAATGGTAGGATGATTGTGAGATGAAATGGAGGACCTACAGTTTAACATGGAATCCGAACCACGGTGGAGACCTGGCATTCCTCACATTCACAAAGATGTCTTGTCAGAGGTGAAGAAAGGGTTTGGTAAAAAAAATCAAAGAATCCCACCCTTTTTGAGTACTAGTACCTACCTGAAATTTTTTTAAAAAAGTGTAGTATTTAATCAATTTGACATAGGTTATTATTTTGACTGTAATCAGAGAATATTGATATATTGGTTGCAAAAAATAGTCTTAAATGCCTTTGATGATAGCTGGACAATCATTAGGTTGTTTTTTTTAGTTTTATAGTTTTGAGAATTTTAAATGGGGATAATTTTGATTCAGTGTTACCTAATGTTTTTCTTAAATAATGTTTTCCTAAGTTAATTTGTGTTTGTTTTAACTATTTCCCCCCCTAGTTAAAATCTACTTATATAAACTTTCTAAATTTTGTATTTTTAAAAAGGTGTTACACATGTAAACAAACATCACAGAGCAAATTTAAGAATTGAATTATAAGGCCTCTGTCACAATATGAAGGAATGTCACTTTGGTAAATGCCTTTTTTATTGTATAGTTATATATTTTAAAACAAAGTATTTCTAGAATTTAGTTATTTTATATGTTTATATTAATCAGTAACATAATAGCATTTTATTATAATGCAAAGTGTCTCATACTTGATGAAGTTTGAGTTTTATTTCCCACCCAAAATAACAACTCGAGACTCCAATATTATAAATCACAAAAAAGCACAATAAAACACTTTACATGAAATTAAAATAACACATATTGGTAAAAGCGATCACACACAAAAAAATAGTTTACCTAATAAAAGATAGAAGTTTTCCACCATATTCTTTAACAAAGCCAACAGCAGAGTTTCACTTCACTGTTTCAATTTTTCGTTACGTTAGGGGCAACTTGGTAAACATAAAAACACTAAGCCACATAAACAAATCTAAAGAGCTCATATGAAAAAACACACATATTCTTTTTTTGTGTGTATTATTGGTTTTAAGATTATCCTTTCCAAGATATGAATCTTCAAACGATCATTTAAGTTATAGTTATGTTGGAAGTATGAAAATAAACAAGTCACGAGTGTTGAACTTAGCTATGCTCTTCAATCCTTTTATTAACACATTTATATTCTTTAACTAAACATACATAAATTATATATATTCATACAAATTAGTGAACGATATCAAAATACCACAGTGCCTTATATTTGTGTAAGAGAGAGAGATATACCCGAAGATTTCCTCATCTCTTTCACAATGGTGTTCATACGACAGCTCGAAAATTAGCTATTACTCGACACAATAAATGCATAAATAATGCCAACTACCTGAAGAATGAAGAAGGAGACCATTGATACACACAGTGATCTCTATGTTATACTGGATTGACATAAACATACGCATTGCCAAGGACCAAAGCGTAACGCTCAAGTTTATCGTCTGCTTCATTGTGGGGGGAAAAATTTAACGGTATCTTTCAATGTTCTTGTGAGAAAACATGTCTCTGATGAATAAAAGTGTTATTGTTTGAAAATGATGAAGTATTATACCACACTTACCCGAAGAAACATTTACATTAAAGGATATACAATTAGGTTTTACAGGTAACACCGTATTGTACAAATACTAATAAAATCTTTAATATATTTAAATATGTAGTTATCATCCATGTTGTTTACAGTCTTCCAAGAATACACTTATCTTTAAAGTTGGCTATTAGCTTGTATATTGGTTTCAGAAATCATATTATATTGAAAGTTTGATAAGTATAATGAAAAAATTAGCTAAAAACTGTATTATATTTGTTTGAATGACTTACTTTGCGTAGAAGTCTTACTTTCAAACAATAATTTAGGTTATAGGCTTGTAGGAAGTATAGTATTTATTAAACCCTGATTTTAGTAGGAATCCCAATCTGTAAGGCTTTATTTGGTACCATAATACTATAATATATTATACTAGTACTTTAGAAGAATAAAAAGCCATTTAGAACGGAAGTAGAAATTCCCTTCTGGAAGGCCTTTTATCCTACCTAAATACTACTATAGGGTAGGATTCTGGTGCGAGATAAAGCCTTACAAATTAGCTTCCTTAAAAAATCATCGCATATTGGAATGTTCAGTGATTGTACCTTAACTTTTATACCTTGGGCATTTCTGTGCTATCTGTAATTGATGACATAATAAAACATAACATGTTGGACATCAACATTGTGTTTGTGAATAGTGAATTAGGAAGTTATGTTTAAAATATTGTAATGATGTATTGTTATAATGTAAAATAAAATGTATAGCAGACTATGCTAAAACAACCTATAAAGCTGTATCCAAATAGTCTACTTATGCGGCGTCGCGTTGGCTCGTGGTGTTGATAGCTGCATTGGAAATCACGTGACCAAGTGTAAATCTGTCCGAATAGTCGCGGACTAGACCGATGCAGTCTTCTCGAGGTCTTGGTAACATGGATGTGAAAAGCAATGAGCCATGCGGTTTTCTCGCGGCGTTGGTGCGGTGTTAGACTGGCAATTGTTTTAGTATTATCGTTTCGTCTGCTAGAGCACAAATATTTCGTTATCATTAGAGCTAATAGATGGCTTTTACATAGTTTCTAAGCTATTTGGTAGGAAGCAGCACTGCGGGCCCAAGTGTGTTGCCGTTCGAATAGTTTGATGCAGTCCTCACTATGAACATCGCGAGAAGTGTAAAATTATCAAGACTGCATCAAGTCAAGTGTACTTGACTATTTGGATACAGCCTAGTAACATTACATTGGCGCTGTGGACAGGATGCAACTAACTTAGTTTGGAAATATTAATGTCAGCAATGGCTGGTTATATTGGACATCTTAGGGAATTTAATCCCGCTGAGGACGGCTGGGCTATTTTCAAAAGAAAGTTGGCGAATTTTACTAAGCTAATGGACTGGATGATAAAGAGTGTCAGACACTACTGAGTCATATAAATCCGGTTGCTTTTAAGTTGTTGGTAGGTAGATTTATGTGTGCCAGATACCCCTGAAACTAAAATGTATGTGGATTTGATAGCTTTGTTAAAGGCACATTATTAACATGTGGTTTCGGTTTTTAAGGAAAGATCTGAATTTCATAATGCATGTTGTAGGCTTAATGAATCAATAGCAGACTGGGCCGCTAGACCTCAGCATCTGGCTTTCAGTTGCACGTTTGGAACACACCTAGATTTTTCGCTTCTTGACAAATTTGTGATGGGTATACAACACCAGAAAGTTAAAGAACGCTTATTTACCGAGGACCCCACTAAGTTAGCCATTAGCAAAGGTAGAGAGATCGCTCAGCAGGTGAGTGCTGCAAGAACATTTTTCGAGGATATAGATGTTATAAGGGAACCTGAAATATTCAAAATGGCCCCTGATCAACAGGGCAGGAACCGTCCTCCCAAACAGAATTTGGATTCCTATTTCCTTTGTGCTGTCTGCGGGTATACAAATCACTCAACAACGCATTACAGGTTTGGCAATTATATTTGTGCCATTTGTAAATGTAGGGGGAACTTAAAAAGAATATGTCCTTCAAAATTCAAGTGGGTCACCTCTAACCTGATAGAAACAGAGGAACGAGAGGTAGGACAGGAAACATTTAGTTTCTTTTAACCTTAACCACTCTGATGCTCAGAGGATAACATTTAGGATTGACGTTACACTAAATGATGTTCAAATGATTGGACAGTTAGACACGGGCCACCTGCAGTGCTATGTCGGAAAGGTTATACAAGAAACATTTTCAGGATGTACAAATTGTAAAGAAAAGTGAGATATTTAAATTCTACACTGATTACTTGCAAATAATTCCGCGAGACAGATGCTCGCTTTCAGTTGCTTTTAAAGGGTAGGTAAAACAGATAGATTTCCATGTAATATCTAATGCGGGCCCTCTTATTTAAGGGAGAGACTTCATATGTGTCTTTGATTTCAAGTTCAGTGAAGTGAACCAATTAATCATTCCAAGTGTTGATCTCAAAAATAAAATTATTCAGATGTACCCAGAGGTGTTTAGCGACAAATTGGGCACATTTAATTGTAGGGTGTAAATCATGTAAAGTTGACACCTACACAATTAGGCTACGTAAAAATACGAAATTATAATTATATTGGCAAAATCCAAAGAAGAGAATTTGATTTGAGATATTAATGAGATTAATGAAATTTGAGATAATAATATCCTTCAAAACCTACTTTTAGCGATTGTATGGACTCGGATATGATCAACGTGCTTCCAATAGAAAATACTACAAAGGATTTTAATAATACAAATCTGCATAAAAATACTACAAAGGATTTTAATAATACAAATCTGCATAAAAATACTAAACTTATAATAGTGTAATACAAAGAAGATAATTAAAGCTGATACATTCAGGAATAATATGCTTCAAGACTTACTCACCGTGACTGGATGGGATCGGATACCTCCAACAGGCCTTCAAGCAAAATATTCAACAAGTAAGATGACAGGGTGCTTTCAAGCACATCCACTCACTACAACACCTGACATGAAAACTAACTAAGTTAAGACTCGCTCCCACGACCCTCAAGCGCCACTGTTGCGGTGGAGTCTCTTCAAACCTCCCCTTTGGCTCAACCCCTCAAGCTACAGTCCCTTCTATCACCACCTACGTTCTAGTCAGAGAATAAATTAAGTGACTCTTGGATTCACGTCAGGGTATTTTATCCCATCGCATCGTCGAAGAAGTAACCTTTGCTACCTTACTCTATGAAGGAACCGGTGGCCATGGAGTATTGGGTGGGGTTTTCACCACCACGCTGCCGAGAAGAATCCTCTCCTATTTCCTGAGTATAGAGGTGACGTTAATAAGCCATCTGTCTTATGGGTCTAGTTTAAAGACTAGAAAATATTTATTAAGTCCTTCTGACTTTTTGTTTATCAGAATTGTGTCCTTTAAACTTAGTACAATCGAGGCAACTATTATGTTTATTTCGATTTCTTGTTTCAGTCAAAGTGACTAGATTTTGGTTTTGTGTTCTTACGACTCTGTTGGTGTAGACACAGTAACTCTAATGCTGTTATATTGGTCCAAGAGACTATGTTTTTCCTACATCCATATGATATAGCTTCGATATAGGAGCCTTGAGCTCCAGATGTAATAAGGACTTAGTCCAAATGGGTGTTATCCTCCAAGAGCACTATATTTCCCTTTTGAGTCCTTAAGACTACACACTAATTTTTTTTATGGCTACAACCAGGTTGTCTATCCTTTTTCTAGGGCCTAGTTGGTTCGATGTATTGAATCATTCTTGTTGCCATGCTTCGCGTATGGTATTAGCTTGGGTGGGTAAAGTGTGGAACTCTGCTTGTTTTCATATAGGATCCGCACAGATAGTACCTTTTTTCTATTTGCCCATTTTTGACACCTATTGACTGAGTATTAGTATTGTATGAATTAAATTAGTGTTGCACCCCAGAGAGTGGGTCATTAAATACATGCACTATTGAATGTTCTGCAGTACCAATAGGGAAAGGACCGGCTATAGTACTATTTTGTGTTGACTCCTGTATGTTAGACATCTACCAATATAATCAACAAACCTTTCTATTGCTATTCATTATACAATATCTCTTAAGGATTTTTCTTAAGTCCTAATCAAGCAAGTTAGCTTGAATTATAAATGTGTTAACAATATTATATGTATATGATTTTTAGTTAACTTTAGTTTGTAATTACCTAACAGGTTTTCTTTTAGAATCACCTGACTGTAGCCAGTCCAGCTGTTTTGTTATTGAACATTGCTCTTCAAGCCTACTGCAGTTTATCTTGCCGCTTAGAACTATTGTTTGCCCGTGTCACAACAAGACAGTATTAATTTGGAACTTCTAACTTATGTTCTTGTATATCTATTGTAATCAAACATATCTTTTATTTTTCTGTTATAATAAATCTATTATTGTTATTCTAATTATTTTATCTCTCTGGTTAATTCCCTTGTAGCCCCATTATAAATTCACCTTAATATGGTACTAAAGGAAAAATTGGTGCATAATAAGGCAAAAATGTTCCTTAAATTGAAGCTAGGGCCAGAACCAAAGTTCTTCAAACCAAGAAACATTCCATTTGCTTTAAAACCTAAAGTAGAGCTAGAACTTAAGAGGATTCAAGATGCAGGTGTTATATTTCCAATTAAATATAGTAATTGGGGAACACCAATAGTGCCGCTATTTAAGCCCGATGGCTCCGTCAGATTATGTGGTGACTATAAAGTAACACTTATCTCATATTTAGAAGTAGACAGGCATCCGCTACCTCATGTAAATGATATATTCTACTCAATGGAAGGGTTTGCTACTTTTACCAAAATTGACCTCAAAAATGCTTTTCAACAAATGGAATTAACTGAAGGCTCCAAAGAACTAGTTACTTACTATTAGTACTCATAAAGGTTTATTTTGTTATAATAGATGTCCTTTTGATATTTCTCCAGCCCCTCAAGAGTTTTAACACAGCATGGAAACTGCTGTAGCAGGCATTGATAGTGGTTTGGCAAGATGACATTGAGGTGGGGAGCTATACAAGAGAGGAACATAATGAAAGGTTGAATATGGTGCTGTCCAGGCTCAGGGAATGTGGATTGACTGCTAATATAACCAAGTGTATGTTTCAACAACCAGAAATAAAATTTTTAAGCTACATAGTTGGGAAGGATGGATTGAAATTAGACCCAAATTTGGTCAAACCGTAATAGAGGCTGAAACACCAAAATCAGTCAGTGAATTAAAGTTATTTATAGGTATGGTAGAATATTACAGGAGATTCTTGAAGGAGGCTTCTGTCATCTTAAATCCTTTGTATGAACTGCTTAAAAAGAGGGTTTCATGGAATTGGACCTGGGAATGTAATCAAATTAAACACGCACTCACCTAAACCCCTATTTGGATCATTTTAATCCGAATCTAGAGCTGATACTGTCTACTAATGCAAGTCCTAGGGGAATCTCAGCATTACTTAGCCAAAAGACCAAGCAAGGGGCTACACACTCTGTCGCAGGGCCCTGTCAAGGTACCCCTGACACGGGCTCGCGTAATCCCAGGGTTCCACGGAACCTTGGTTGCGAATCACTGCTCAGGCCAAGATAGACAGGCATCGTGAATGAATTCTTTTCTGTTTCAGGAGGTCATGAAACGTCGACTTTTTTTTATCAAAATATTTGATTTCGAATATTTTGACAAGGGATCGAGGGATTAAAGGATCAAGATAAAAAAAAGTTAATAACACTAAAAAATAGAATAGCTCAAGTTAAAAAAAATGTGTATAGATTGAAAACTGTACCTTGATTTTGGTTGGTAGAACAGGAGAGAAAATTCACACATACGTTCTTTGCGGCCAACATTGATCACATTTTAATATATTATTTATGCTATTTTATAGATGTTGACAATATATATCAAAAGTAAAATCTGCATATAGTATGACTTCATTTATGAATATATTAAAATATTTTTAGAAACTTAAGATACTTAATTCTACTCTTCTTCCTACCAAAATCGTATTATAGGTGCCATTTTTGGTATGATTTTAATACAACTCTAATTTTTTTAAATAAAAAAATATGTATTAATTTTAATTTTTAATCTTAAGATAGTTTTTTTAATTGGCTTGCTAATATAGGTAGTGCTTCATGACAACTTTAGCCTCGGTAGCGCAGTTGACAGCGCATAAGTCCTATAATCTTAAAGTCGTGAGTTCAATCCTCTCCCGGGGCATCTCTTTACGTTTTTTACTCACTATAAATTGCACAAAGCTATAGCAATAACACTTTTATTAATACACAAGTCCAACATAAACCCAATACCCTATTTGTATCTTAAGTAAATAAAAGTTATATAACCAAGTATATGAATATATTTGATGCATCATTAAATAAATGCAAGGATGCAAGGTTGGTATCCTTCAGCCCGTGTCTTAAAAATATATTTAAATTCACTGTACAATTGTACTCTTGTATTAGATCAAATACATCTCGTCATGTTGCTTTTCAATATAGACATATTAAGGCAGGCTGAAACGAAACTCGATTAAAGGTCATCATTTTCATACTTTTTATAACAAAAATCTTGTTCTCCACCAAAATAAATAATATATTGCTTCAATGTTATCAATTAGTTTAATTCTTTACATAAATATAATAATGCCAAGAGTTATTGGATACGCAGCGGTGATTGTATGGCCTAAAGCCCGGTACAAACGACACAGCTTACTCTACTATATAATGTACAAAATGTTGTGGCGACAAGATTGCGCCACGTGAGCATGCAGCGCAAATGGGAGTATCTAGAACCACATTCAAGGTATTGACTGGCAAACCCAATGGTAAAAGACTACTGGGAAGACCCAGATGCAGATGGGAGGATAATGTTTGGATAGACCTGAGAGAGTTAGGGTTTAATGAGATGGACTGGATAGAATTAGCTCAAGATAGTGAAGGATGGTGTGCTTTTGTGAGTGTGGTGATGAACTTTTGAGTTCCTAGTGCCATAGTGTAAGTAAATCATATAAATCAGAATAAATACAAAAGCTATAAATGTATTTTGCATAATTTAAGCTCTGAAGACATTATTTGAGAATTTTAAAACAAACTAATTGAATCATTGAAACATAAGACAAGTTATTAAAATTACCACTCACATAAATGTTTTTAATTTAAAAAAAGGTTTTATATTATTTATATTCAAATCGCTCAGCGTATTCTTGAAAATTGTTCCATGTGCTGTAGGTTGCCAACCCCTTCTTTAAACTACCAAGATAATTTATGGGAAAAGTGTCTCCTAAAACTGGGGAGGAAATAACTCAAGCCTGGTCTGTACTTGGCATTGTTCCTCAACCAGCTTCGGCGATTCTCGCAAATTAGTTCAGGAACAACTCACTGTCCAACAGTGTGTAAGTGGTTTTTATTCACCTAGATACTTTAAAAATTCAATGGGGTGTTACAACCCCACTCTGAGTCATTTTATTTACGACCTTAAATAAGATAATAGGGACTGGTAGTAAGCTATGGAACAAGTGACAAGGGAAATTATTAGCAATATTTAAAAGCAACAATATGAACGGTTTATTCAAAACAATAACAATAGAGCAGAAAACTTTACAAGGTCACATTAATCAAAGAGAGATATGTTGAAAACCAAACAAATAGATAATAACTTCATATATTAAATTGCGCAAATACTTTTAGAAAGAGTTATAAACTTGTAATATATCCAATATTCAAATGGGTCAGTCTTGAAGAGACAGAACAACGTTACGGGTTGAATTTAGTACAATAAATAAAAAATATTAATATCCATCAGGATAATACATAAATACTAAATAAGGGCCTAATGGGCACC
>CABFOV010001066.1:0-30168 GCA_902141375.1 Timema poppense
TTACAAGTAAGTTTTCTTGTTGGTATGATTATAGTAATAGTTTTTACTTGTGTTTGTTATTATAATATTTAGGCCCGATGTACAATATAATGTTCGACCGTTTACCGAAGACATTTTTTTTGCACCGCGTCTTACTGCCCATTTGGGCTATACGCCCCCGAAGGTATTTTGTGGTCAAAAAAGGTCACCAAAAAGTCATGAATTTTTGTTCCTCTAACTGAGTAGACACCCTGTTTTAAAATAAATTAACATAATGTATAATCTTTGTGTGTTAACTTTACCTGAAATATTAACTTTGCAAGTCATTGTAAAATTGAGCCACTGCCAGTCTTAGATCAGGATGGCCGCTCAAACTTTAGAATACAATTATAACATAGTTCCTGGTTTTCCTGGCAAAACATAACTTAAAAAATCCTGATTTTTGAAAAGACTTTTTTTTTTCATTGTGAGAGTTTGAATAAATGAATCTGAATGAAAATATTTTGTAAAAGGTATGTTGAACAGGCCACCAAATTTTAGTACTTGAGAAAGTATTGTTAGTAAGTATTTCTACTCATGCCTATACAAAGGTAATATGGCACCAACCGGCTATATTAAATTAAAAATTGAAAGGAGTATGGAAAGGCAAGGCCTAAATACTTATAAGAAAATTGTAGGCCACATGCTTAAGTTATTAGAGTATTGGAGTCCTATACAATTCATACCAACTACAAATTCAATTATGTCTTAGAATACTTCAAGAAGTTCTTTGTTCAAAAAATAGATTCTTATGATTTCCTGGTAGGGGACCCCCCCACGAGCCACCCACACAAGACCCCTCCATTCCCCCTCAAAAATAAATAAATTAGGGTGCAGCCAAGGAATTACTCTACACCATCACACTTTTTCTAAGGTCTGGATCACTTGTGATGCATGCTCAGCCATGAGTGGAGAGTAGAAAAGTTAAACAGTGGCATGTGTACAATGTGTTACACCCAGTGGAGGAGGAACCATATTTGTGTATGGAGAGGGTTAAAAAAAAGTTCCACAAAAAATGTTTTGAAAGTGAATGCACCTAGAAGCCATTTGAGAGGTTCCCTGGAAACATTTTGAAAATTAGACTCCTCTTTAAGAATAAATGGACTGGTCCTCCCCCAGATTTTTTTTTTAAATTTGGATACATCTATAAATTATTTAGAATGGGCCTTGCCTGTCTAGTTTTAAAATTGTAATGTTTCTAGAATATATATGAAGTGGCAAACTTGTGAAATTTGTATTGCACTTATAGCTATTTAAAGGGGTCTTCCCCTTTAAATTTAAGACAAGACGACTAAATTCAAGCACTTTCCCCGATCAGTGGCCACCCTGTAGATATATAAATCTGTCTAATTATTATCAACTCATCTACTTCTAAGGTCTTAGCCTAGATATTTTGTATATTTAAAAATACTAAATTCCTATTAAATCTTTAATATAGTATACTATATGTAACTTAAGACACCTACTTTTTGTGAACTGTTTTCATGAAACATGTGAAAAAACTAGACCTTCGCAGGGATGAGATTACAACTTCAGGGAATATCAATTTCCTGCAGGAATGAGACAAATAAAAATAAGTCTAAAGAATAATGTTTCACTTTAGGCTTCTATTTATTTTTACTATTTATAGTTTTAGCCTAAATTTAGCCTTCCCATTTATTATAATAAAAATAATTGAAGGATAAAATTAGAAACCGGGGTGATTCAAATAGCGTTAGGAAGAGAGACCAAAACTATGATAAGGTTGCAATTTAAAGGCCTGAAAAATAAATTTAAATTATCTAATCTTGTAGAATATTTTTAACGGAAAAAAAATGTGTACACAAAATTTTTATATTAATTTATATTTAATTAATTGTAAGTTTTCCAAATATAACACAAGACCTAGGTGTAAAGCAATTATAATTTTGTAATTTAATCAAACATTTTTGGTATAAATATAAATACATTTTAAGACTAACTAAAATGTTCTTAAAAAAATCATGATGTGAATTTTAATAATTACTTATGCAATAAAACATAAGGATATTCAGATTAATCGAAATAAATAAAGGTGAGCCACAGTCTAGTCAATAAAAATACCAAAAATATTTTTCAACTGAGCAGATGTGCCTAGTTACCTCTTAGGTTTTAGTTACCAAACCTCTCACAAACAGCATTGTTGGACTTCAAAAGTATTAATTTACCCAAAAATTACTATCTGAGATTCAAAAGCAAAGGGATGCTAATTCAAGTAATAACATTGATGTTGTATATGTGTCATGATGCAAAATGAAGTGTAGTGAAAGTGTTTTTCTTGTATAATTTAATATTTATAAGCCACTTATTATTTTTCACCAAACATAGGTTTTTCATCCTTAAATATGTTCAGACATAAATGTTACTATCAAGTAGACTAGTTATAATAGTTGTAGAATTAAAGATGCTTTTTTTTTAATCCATCAACTTAAAAGAAGATAAGGTTAATTTAACTTAAATTAATTAATAATAATGTCGATGAGCATTAAGTATAAATGTCACATTAATAGACAGACTCCTTTTAACATTAACTTTTCCCAAAAATTACTGGGAAATAATTTTTCCTGCACAAGTTTCCGGAACATATTTCTCCAAAAGTACTAGAAAAAACCCTTTTGAAATTACAAAAACTTGTTTCAATTTCAAAGTAATGACTGCTACATACTTTTAAGTTCATGAAATAAAATTATAATGATGTTTAAAAGCTAACAAATTTTTGTATTTTTAAATGAAATTTGAGTTTATCATGTCATAAATTACATAAATAACATTTTAAGAATGGATTAATTTTTATTTTTAACATATTTTAAAATTTTATTGTTGGATTGCAATAGTGTAAATATTACAACAACCATGCTCATTGATGTTTACATATTATATTATCGACTAATTGACAGATGGGATTATTATTCTCTTATAATTTAATTTGGTACACTACCTACTTAAAATGCCAAAAATAGTTTGAATATTTGATAAAAAGAAAAAAATATTGAATGGACTTTTACTATACATTTGATAAAATTAGATAGCCAGCACACTTAGTTTGGTGATGCAGGAGAAGAAATTGTTTAGATAGAACACTCTTTATCTGATGAAGCTGTCTGTAACCATAAAAATGTGTTTGTGTGTCTTTTAGTGTTCTATCTAAACAATTTCTACTCCAGTACCACCAAGATGTGCTGGCTATCCCTCCTAATTTAAAACATGAATTAGCTTAGCTATATTCCTAATCTAATATATAAGTGCATTTTTTTTGTTGAAGTGTTTGCAATTTTTTTCAAGTTCCATGGAATTAATTTTCTGGCATAATTTATTTTTATTTGATAAATTTTAAATCAAAATTCGTTCTTTTTAAGACAAAATTTCAATAATTAATTTACCATAATGAGGGTCTCTAACTATATGTAATCAGGCATAAAAATATTAATAAACATAGCTCAGTACTTTGTTACTTTTTAATCACCAAACATAATCAATAGGCCTAATAAAATATGTATTTTATATAAGTGCAGAAATAAAATAAAACAAGTTTATAATATTTAAAGGAAGGACTACATAGGTACCTACCAAATTTTTTAATATAACCAAACTCCCCTTCAATTTTGCATTGGTTGGAGGAAGAGTAATTAATACCCGCTTCGCTGATCAAATGAGCTAAGAGGTCTCTCTTACTATATTGCTATATATACTGGATTGCTGATGATGGGGATATTGGGGTTTGAATCCGGGTCAAGTGTACCAAGAGTGGCTTATCACACAAACATGTGGGCACAATTCCTTTTAATAAAAACCTTCCTCATCCCTAACACATTAGCATCATTATTAGAATATATGTGTATAACCCAAACGGGTAGGTAGTATGATCATCATTAACTGTTTTGTGCCTATGGCCGAGTCGGGTTAATTAAAATTCCTCCATCTTCCTCTATCCTTTCACCATTATTCCTCTTTTAATTGCTTTCATTCTTCTATTCTCATTTGCACACTTTCTGTTATCTGTTCCTACCATCTCTTTCTTAACATCTTCCCCTTCTCCATCCTCATTAAATGCCCAGAGCATCTTAAGTATTGCTTTCTTTTTCTCCCTCTACTCCCACTCTTTCCCAGATAACATCATTACTTATAATTAGGGACACCGAATTTTTATGAACCGTGTTTTCACGAACTGTTTTGAAAAATCAATTTTGAAAGTGCTTAAATTTGTTTCAAGTTCAAAGAAATCATTATTATCCATTTATGAGTTCACGAAATAAAATGAAAAAGTATTAATACACGAAATAACCCGCCTCAGTGGCGTAGTTGGCTAACGCGCTAGTCGTGTTGAGCTTGACTGCTGAGGACGGGAAGATCGAGGTTCGAATCTCGATCGGGTGACCTGGGGGTGGTTTTTCCTAAATGGTTTTCCACTCTCCCTCCACGCAAATGCGGGTTAACTTTCTCTGATTCAACCTTCCCAATTCCTAATCCATTAGCGTAGTTAGTACTTAAAACGTATAACTTGAAAGAATAGTAAGACACGTTGGTAAATTAATAATAGTAATAATAATACAAACAAAATAAAAAAAAAAATCCTGAAATATTATTCGTTTTTTAAAACAAAATTTGGAGACCTGGCGGTCTAGGGGTAAGGTGTCAAACTTCTATGCTGGCGGCTGGGGTTAAATCCTCGGTCCCGGCACAGATTTATCAGATTACCAAACCCTTCCTTCACCTCTGACAAGACATCTTGTGAATGTGAGGAATGCCAGGCCTCCACCGTGGTTCGGATTCCACGTTAAACTGTAGGTCCTTCATTTCATCTCACAATCACCCTACCATTACACATTAGCGTAAGTGCGTATAACCCGAACGGGTAGTAAGACGCGGTGCTAATAATAATAATAGTAATAATAATAAAACAAAATTCATGTTTTCTTGGCAAAATTCCATTTGTTCATTAATATGGCAATAACATTAGTGGCTATGTTAATTTCTACTGCCATAAAATTAATGCAGTAGTGGTCAAGGTCAAATCTATGCAGCCTTTACCATAGATGTCAACAAATATCAAAGACTAGTCGATATATAAACAGCAGACTTGCAAAGATAGATCATAATTTTATTCTCTTCTAAGTAGACTTAAAAATAATATACCTAAAAACCCATGCGTTTATTGTAGTCCATTTCAAATCTTATGATAAAATATTTACTATGTATTTATTTTTACAGTTTAAAAGTAATCATATACTATTTTAGACACTATTTTTATTCCCTTTCAGACAAAAAAAATTGATATATTTAAATAATATCTGTGTTTTTTGCTATTCTTATCTTTGGTTGTTTGTGATCTTTGCAAGCCCTGGAGTGTCTAGCTTCCTTTGTGATTTCATCGTATCTATGTTTGTTATTGTGAGTTAGAATATTTTATCGGTCTTCATTTATGTTTTAATTTTATATTATAATCAGAAAAAATAAAATTTGTGATTTTTCCAGGTGTTATAAAACTATTTTTACAACAATTTTTTTTTTTGTTTATTTGAGAATTTTTATGACGAAATTCAATTTCATTTATAATATAATTTCAAATATTTTTTACCATAATATAGGGTCTCTACTTATCCTTTTTTTCCTCGTGACAGCTATCATGCTCCTCACAAACTTCAATCCCATGGCTTTCACTTTCCCAATCTCCCTTACATTCAATGTCCATGTTTCTGCAGCATGTGTGACAATGGGTACAAAGTACACATTATACAACACTTCCAAAGATAGTGCTTAAAAATAAAGTAATTATTATAACTATATCTATATAGAACTGCTTGCTTCCTTGCAATACATACATAAAAATGCACGAGTTTGGCCAATGAGGGATCTGCGATGAAAATACGGTGCAGGAATGTACAAACCACACTTCTCATCTCTCGCAGTGCCCATATCAGCCATGGTTTCTCCTGACAAGAGTAAGAAAGACAGTTGAATAGACTTTTTCATTTACAATTGTTAAGTGAATAAAAAAATATTACACATTTCTTTAAAGAGATAACTCAATAAGGAAAACCTCTTTTAGCTTTATGAGGTAATTGTATTATTTTTGGAAGAAGGTATAAGAAAGGTGGATAGAAACCTGGGTCGGGGGATTGGGTGGTAACGATCAATTTTCTTTAAGAGGCAACCATTACCTCCTTGTCAATTGGCAGCAGTGTAAAGTGTGAACTGTGTTCTTCTTTTCATTGTAAAGGCCATACTGTGTTTGTCTCCCTTTTATATGTTTCTATCCACCTTTCCTATACCTTCTTCCAAATATAATACATTTTTTTAAAGAAAACCTCTTTTGTAGTAGTGTTTATTAAGCATGGGTGAGGCTCAAGTTTTTGAGCTTCTGACGTATGATAAACTTGCCTTTCTATCCTCGTTTCATGGTTTATTGACATCAACCATTTTGCAGCAACATTTCCTTTATTATTTTCATTGGTATAATACTGAAATAAATTTTAAAAAGACAAATTGGCAACTTCGATGAATCTCGGTAAGAGAGTACTTGAGTGTACTTGTATTAGTGGTCAGAACCCTGATATGGTTGAGATATTCTAGTTGACAAAACAATTTTGCTTTAAAAATTAGAGTTTTGAAACTTACCCTGTCTTCTTCAGTCTCAAGACATGCTTCAAGAAGTATCTGCAACGCTGCACTCTCCTGTGTTGCTACTAGCGCCGCCCTCAATTCCTCTCGCTCTGTTTCGTTGCTGACCTGCCCTGACCTGCTCAACATTGGGTACTCCAACATGTGCTTGGATAGCTGATTGCGGGATGCAGCCAAGGAGGCTTCTAACACGCGAAGCACTATTTCTAACATTGGGGTGCACCTGAAACACATCATAAAGTAGTTATAAAGTAATATTAGAACTTATCATCAAATGTGAAGGGGTGTGGGGGGATGGGAGAAAGAAGGCTTTTCACAGGCTTTCAAAGTATTGTCTTCCTAAAAATAAATTAAAATTGTTATTATTAGCACAGCGTCTTACTACCCGTTTGTGTTATACACATTGTAGCATTGGGCCACAAGAAATAAACAAGAATCTCGGTACTCACCCCATCGCACTGCTCCCCGTATCCAAGCACAATACAACTACACTCTCCATCAACATAAGTAAGACTGATCGCCTGGTTTTGTGAAAATAGACGCAAAGAACTTGAGCTACAAAGACTCTAGCAGCAAAGACATTTCACTTGTATACAATTTAGGATGACCTCGAAACGCCAAGACGTGTGTAGAAGCTTTGGTCATGCACATATTTTGTTCCTGAATGTTCCATTTCTTTGTCCCCCACCCCTTTTCACGCCATCCGATATCTCTGGATTGTATTGAATATATATAGTGGCGGCAGGGCAACCAGTCGTCACGCTTGGACTTTGTTATAGTTGAGGGAAGGAGAAGCTCTGGCTCAAGATTTGTAAAATGTAAGATCTAAATTCCTTTTGGCTTCGTACTTAATTTCTTTTTCCTTTATATATATATTATATCTTCCTTATCTTTTCTAAATTCTCTTTCGGCCTTTGGGTAAATATTATGTACAAATATATTTGAATCCTTTATTTATATCGTGTAGTCAATTCATAAAAAAATCGATTAGAGACTATGTCACTCTAATCATGTACTCTGAGATGAATCGATTATTGTATGTGAAAATATCGACTTTCGTTAACTTTGGGCTGTAATGCTGATATTTAAATCTATTACTTACGCAGGAAATATCTTGATATTTTGGGATCTTTGTAAAGCGTTAAATTTAACTTGATTCTCTAAAAGATTGTGATGTCGTTAAGATTTAGCCTGTTATTCTGCATTTAAAAAAGGTTCTATTGAATATTTTGTTATGGCTTTGATATTGCTAGCGTTAGTTTTAATGGGATGTAGGCTAATTGTTTTGAAGATTTCTTATGGTCTAATTGTATTATATTTGTAAGAAGGTACAGGAAAGGTGGATAGAAACATATAAAAGGGGGACAAACACAATATGGCCTTTACAATGAAAAGAAGAACACAGTTCACACTTTACACTGCTGCCAATGGACAAAGAGGTAATGGATGTCTCTTAAAGAAAATTGATCGTCATCGCCCAATCCCCCGACCTAGGTTTCATTCTATCGGAACTCATCAGGGAGGAGTGTGAAACGCGCATCGCAACTTCCTAAACTCATTTTCCTTTTTTTACTCCTCTTTTGTGTTTTTTTGTTTTCTCTTTTAGGAAGTTGCGTTGCGCGTTTCACACTCCTCCCTGATGAGTTCCGATAGAATGAAACCTAGGTCGGGGGATTGGGCGGTGACGATCAATTTTCTTTAAGAGACATCCATTACCTCTTTGTCCATTGGCAGCAGTGTAAAGTGTGAACTGTGTTCTTCTTTTCATTGTAAAGGCCATATTGTGTTTGTCCCCCTTTTATATGTTTCTATCCACCTTTCCTGTACCTTCTTCCAAATATAATACAATTGCCTCATATAGCGAAAAGAGGTTTTCCTTATAGAGTCTTATGGTCTAATTGTAAATAACTTATGAGACGTATTTAATTTTGAATTGAATATTTTTGTTATGGCTTTGATATTGTTTAGCGTTAGTTTTAATGGGATGTAAGTTAATTATTTCGAAGACTTCTTATGGACTCATTGTAAATAACTTATGGGATGTATTTACTTTTAAATGCTTAGTGAGGATATTATTTCACGATATTTATTACGTCAGGAAAGTACGATTAGGAGTCGTGATCGATAGATAATGTTATTACAGGGTTAATGCCTCATTTGATTATTGTATTCTTTAATGCTAGTGCCCAATATATATATATATATAAATTGTTATTACCTTTATTGAAACTTCACCTGCTACCTGATTATTGAAATAACGGTTTGTTGGAAAATTTTATAAATTTTAATGATCATCTTAGTCAGTTTTCATTTTTTATTTATATTCTTAAATGAATTAAATGTCTTATTAAATAAATATCAACTTGAAGCCACTTCATGCTTTATTTAGTTGGTTTGGTTTAACATTTCCTTTTGGTTGTATAACTTTAAATTTTTTTTAATTTTAATTCTGAGAGAAATATCTTTTAATGATTTCCATGAGGTTAACCGTCCACATATCTTCTTCCACAACTGGTGTGAGTTGCGAAATCTGAGTTTAGAATCTTTGAACTCGGGTATTCAAAGCACAGAATTCCAATCACTGACTCCTATTGCCCCCCTTTTTTTATCCCCTTTTGATTTTTGTTATTTGGACCTCCAGTTTGTTCCTTATTTTGGTTAAGGAGGATTCCACATTTATGCTAATGTGTAATGGTAGGGTGGTTGTGAGATGAAATGGAGGACCTACAGTTTAATGTGGGATCCAAACCACGGTATAGGTCTGGCATTCCACACATTCACAAGTTGTGATTAATACACGTCTTGTCAGAGGTGAAGGTAAGGTTTGGCAATCAGATAATTCCTAAAAATAAAAATCAATCAATCATAGCCTTCACAAACCTGAACACTCTAATATCACAACGTAGTACTTGAAGAGGGTCCAAAACTATATTCTCTTGAGTTATGGACACTTTGATACCCTCATGAAGCAGAGAGTTTGTTGTCATCACCCACAGCTTACGAGGCAATACACTGTTCAAGGACAGCCAAACACGCTTGAACAACTCTGAAACATAAAACCATACTTATACTATTGGCAGCATGTATGGTAGTGCTGGGCCAATCAGCCAATCAGCTATTTTTCTGATCATACCAATGCAAATTATTTGTTGCCAATTATTCTGACCACCGATCATTTAGTTAATTTTATTTTAAATTTTACAAAAATAGTATGCAGTAATGATATTTAAAAAAAGTTTGAATGTGTCATTTTTATCTTGTTCAATTTAGTATGTTTGCTTGTACAAGTTTAATCACTTCAAATGAAAACCTTATAAAGCTAACTTAATTATATTGGTCCTAATACATTTTAAAGATAATTAAATTCAATGATAGTAAGTAAATTATGATTTAATTAAATGGTTGAGAGTTTAAATAAATTAATAATTTAGATAAAATAGATAGGCGATGTGTACAATATTAAATTGTTATCAAGCTAAAGTTTTAGTTAACACATTTATAAAGATTTTGAAAGAATTTAAGGTTTGACAACATAGAGTTATATAGTGTTATGAGGTATAAATATATATAGCGCTAGTTGTCTTTCTGCTCAATTCTAGAAACTCACCCCCGCCCTCCCCTTTCCTGGACGTCCCTTTACTAACACATCAGTGCATCTTGTATAAAACAGCCATCCCTTGCTTCATATTTTGTATTCTATTTTAACAATTTGTCGGAGTAACTGCCTAGTAGTGAATCAAGGATCAATGGCTTTGTGATTGTTTTTGTGTGTCCGACATAGTTTTGTATGTCAAAATTTTACTCTGTTTAACTATGGCCATAAGACATAGTTTTGTTTGTCAGAGTTATGACTTGTTTTTATGCCCATAAGGCATAGTTTTGAAATTTAGAGTCCTTGCTTTTTTTTTCAATGCCCATAAGGCATAGTTTTGATTGACAAAGTTTTAGCTATATTTTCCTATGTCCATTAGAGTTAGTTTAGTATGTCAGAGTTTTTGACTTGGTTTTTCTGTATCCATAAGACATGATCTTAAATACCTGGGAAATAACCTGACGCCCTATACTGTGTGGCCATGTTCAGGTTTATATCCAATATTGGTGGGAATTAGACTATCTAGGGTTTTGTTCCATGATCAAGTTGAGTCTCTGACTGATACCAGTCTCTTATCTTTATATTGGTGTAGTACCTTCCTACAGTGCTCAACTTGTGGGTATGCTACTAGTTCTGAGTAGTGGCCCGCGGGGTGTTATTTATTTTGTCCGGACCCCTTAAGGCGCTGTTATTATTATTATTATTATTATTATTATTATTATTATTATTAGCACCGCGTCTTACTACCCGTTCGGGTTATACGCACTTACGCTAATGTGTAATGGTAGGGTGAATGTGAGATGAAATGGAGGACCTACAGTTTAACGTGGAATCCGAACCACGGTGGAGGCCTGGCATTCCTCACATTCACAAGATGTCTTGTCAGAGGTGAAGGAAGGGTTTGGTAATCAGATAAATCTTTGCCGGGTCCGAGGATTGAACCCCGGCCGCCAGCATAGAAGTCTGACACCTTACCCCTAGACCACCAGGTCACCCTTAAGGCGCTGTTAGAATTAAATAATGTATATTTGCTTGTGTTATAGTCTGTGTTCAGACTTAGTGGATATTTAAACATGCTATTGAAAGACCAGGCAGTACTAATGAGGAATATACCGGCCATAGTATCTTTACAGCCTAGATTCCTGGTAATTCACCATTAACTTTTTGTAAACGTATAATTCCTCTTCCAGGAACTTAACCTTTGTATCTCGTAACTCAATATGGAGTTAACTCATACTAGCTAGCTCATTTAACTACCAGCGTTGTAACTATTTAAACTAGGACTTTCTAGAATTAGGTATTATTAACTATTATTTTTTTAGATGTTCATAAAGTTAAAGTCTAGTAGCTGCAAGGCAGGAGTGGTGTTATAAATTTTGCTTAAACTTAAGTTAATAATTGTTCCCCATTTAAATTGCCGTTGTGTTGAGGCAGACGTACCTTCGTAGTAAAATGTGTGTTAGTTCTACATTAACGAGTTACACCCTTTTATAATATAGACACAACCATACTTGTATTGATTGCAGGTCTAACCAAGGTGTTTCACACCTAACATCCCTATTGGGATAACAATGTCTAAAGTAACTGGTTTAATTTCCTATAATAAATAATGGAATGTTTTGGATAAGATCTCGTCTAAGCATTTGTAATTGTTTCGTCTAGTTTCTAATTAAAGAAACTTATTTGAATTAAACTTATTATTATAAGTTTTAAAAGTAAAAATGAATGATGCAGTTAAAAAGAAAAGGTAATAAATTTGTTTATTGAAAAATGAAATAATGATTTCCTTATTTGAAATAACATCTCATGTTCCTTTAAATTGCAGCTAAGTTGCTTGTTAATGTTAACTCGTGTTGACACTCGCTGACATCATCCTCAGGACTTCAATAAACAAAAGGCACAAGAGTTTAAAAAAATTGTGGTTAAAACAATCCAATGCCAATAAGGTAAATTAGAGAATGGGTTAGCTGATATAAAAATAATAAATTGTAAAATAAGTAAAATATTTACCTTAACACAATATTAGACGAGTGTCTTATGTCATGATCTGACAAAAACATAATTTAGAAGTGAAGAAGCAGTGTATATAAACTTAAGAGATTCTAGAACCTACTAATAAGGTTGAGGATAAAAATAAAGATAAAGTAAAAGTGAGATAGGGCTTTTCATTATCTTAATTTTTTTTTTTTTTCAAATGTAGTAGCAAGTTCTAGAAGCTCTTCAGTTTATATACACTGTTTCTCCACATCTAAATTATTACCTTATTGGCATGGTATTGTGTTTTAACCCTATTTTTTAACTCTTGTTTTTTGTTTTGTTTTTTTCTCATAAAGTCCTGAGGATGATAACAGCGAATGTTGAGACTAATTTATATTAGTGGGCAAGCTAGCTGCCATTTCAAGGAACACAGGATTATATTTCAGATAAGGAAAATAATTCTTTCATTTTTCAATCAACATATTTATTACCTTTTCTCTTTAACATGTATTCGAACATCATCCATTTTGACTTTTACAGCTTGTAATTGTGTACATTATAATATATTTGAATATCAATGTTTTGACTAAAACATCTAACTTTCTATAAAACTAATTTAAACTTAAATTTTAATGTTACATTTCATAATTTTAATGTGTTAAATGTCTTGATTGTATATTTATAGCTCATAACAATATATATAAAACTCCATGTTGTCAAACCTTAAATTCTTTCCATATGTTTATAAAGTGGTTAACTAAAACTTTACCTTGATAACATTTTAATACTCTACACATTGCCTAACTATTTATTCCATCTCAATTATACATATTTTAAATCTCTCTCTCAACCATTTAAGTGAATTATAATTTACTTACTATAATTAAATCAAGTTCCTTATTAAAATGTTCACAATGTTTTTCAAAAATAAATTGTTTCAGTTAAATTAACTCAACTTTTCTCATATAGTCTGTAGTAGTTATATTTGGAAATTTGTGCATAAAATCTCATGGCAAATAGATTAGTTTTAAGCGTATAATTAAAACGGGTAAAAAGACAATTGAACTGTATTGGATTTTAAATAAGCAAAATTAATTTTAAAAGAAGAGTGTCAACCGATAAGTAAAATAATGCATTGAAATAAAGTTAATTCCTGCCTCCATAATGCAGTTTTTAAGCCTATGATAGGTATCTAGTTCTATCTTCCATTGAACCGTTCCCAATTTTAGTTTACTTTGAATCTTCCTCAGTTTTACCAGTTTAAGCTAATCTTATATTAACTTCGGTTGAATCTTACCCAGTTTTAGCTTCTATTGAAGCTTTCCTAGTTTTTAGCTTCTTTTGAATCTTCTGATCAGAGTTCATGTATCTGTTTGCTAATCAACTTTGTGGTTGAGCTTGGAAATATACTCCTCTCATGCCTTCTTTATACTGCAAGCGATTTGCTTAGGTTAGAGCTTAGAGCTCAGAGGCTTGCGCAGCAAGAGCACGACTCAAACAAACACATGGTATTTAGTGTATGTGTGCATACTGGAAGCGGCTCGAGGGATGCCGCAAACCGAACCCTTTAGGCAACCCACCAAGTAATTCAACTTGTCGAATAAAATCGCTCGGCAGCGAGGAAGCAATCATTAAGTGAACATCAACCTTGTTATATTTTATTTATAATAATGGGTATTGAAAAGCTTATTAGTACTGTGTTACAAATAAGAGCGCTGTGGAACCACACGAGTTTTATAGCTATGTTTTCGAGTGCAATTAATTTCCTAGCGTGGTTTTTGGTAGTGGTATGATGAAACAACACAACTCAACAATGCACTGTGACTGCTATTGACTCGACTAGATACCTCTTGCTTTATGAACAGCGCATCGCAACCCACTAAGCAAGCCTCTAGCCTCCAAGCAGATTGCTTGCAGTATAAACTAATCCTCATACACCCTATCTACGGTGGCGAGGTAGTAAGAAAAAGATAGTGGAAGGTTCTTTATTGCAAACAATGGCTGAACGTGACTAATGTCAACCTATTCGGAAGTAATTATTATGTCCTCAGTAAAACTATATTAGCAATAAAAAATGTTATCAAACGATTCTAATAATACTTCCCTGAGGATTACTGTATAATTGGCGTTTTTGTAACTCAATAAAATAACAAAATATATTAATTAAACTGCTATGTTATTTGTTTTGTGTCTTGTGGCTATAAGAGATTTTATAGGAGTACATAAAATAATAAACTAAAAATTAATATATTCACACATGTATCGTGCCACCGAATTATAATTTTTTTTATAACTTAAAGAAGGAGCCATACAAAATATTAGTTTCAGAAGAAAAAATATATATTTTAAACAGCGCATGAATGTAACCAAAGGTTTGCATGACGTGATCATCCATGTTTTGGTTGAATTGCTCTCTTAATTTATTCAGAGAATGCAGCATTTTAGAAGATCTTGTTTGAAAAGCATTTATAAGTAAACAACTTGTACATATAAGAAATATCAAAATTTTTATTTTCATAAGTTTGTATTCCAATAATTTAAAAACAGTTAGTGCATATAACCTGAACAGGTAATAAGGCGTGGTGATAAAAAAAAATACAAAAAAAGGTTAGAAATAATTAATTCAAAACAAATTGTTTGTTGTGAAAATTTTGCCTGTCAAAAGTAACAGATCAACATATGGTCTTGCAGATCATATGATCACCTCTCCTGCCATAGATAGGGAGGGCAATACTTCTCTCTAACTCAAACAAGTAGTCTCCCTTGCTGACCTTCCTATTCTCACCACTATCTCTTACCCCCTCTCCTTTACAGTCCTCTAATTAATTAAATATGTCACTGTTTAATGTTTACTTAGACTAAACTTGCAGCCACCCCTCACACCCGCTTTAAAGAGTTGTGCCATAATTTGCCGATGATTGAATCGGTATCAGCTCAGCATTAACATAAGGTTTATTTGGAAAATCTTTCAATATCTAGTTTCAGTATCATTATATATTGCTCAGTAATAAGACCATACCAGTCCCTTTTTTATTATGTCCAAGCACTACAGGTTTTCTATATAAAATCATGAAATTTTTTCCAGGACTTATCAACGATTTTATAAAATTCCTTTAGGACACATGTATATAGTAATCATTGCAAAATATACATCATTACATATTTCACTGGTGTCTGTGACAATCCTTCTGTCACACGTGCCCCCTGGGTGTTGCTAAATGAGTAACAGCTAACAGCAAATGGCATTTCGTTACAAACAAAAAAAAACTGCTCTTTTTAGAGCAACATATGCAAATGTAAATATTCTTCAATGAAATGCGGGAGGACTATTCCGATCGAAGATAAAAGTACTTATAATCATATAACCGAGGCAATATTTGTGAAATGTATTGGGATGCCAGAAATTGTATGGTATGATTATGAAATATGTAACTTTTATATAATTGTGATATTTGGTTTTCTATTTTATTTTGTATTTTCTGTATTTTTCTTGTATGGCTTAATATGTAGTTTTAATGAGATGCCAGACATGTAATGGATTGAATTCCAATTAAAAGCCATAAGTAGCAACAACATATTTTCTTTTATTTATATTATATATACATTTTTAATGCTGGCTCACAACTCACCTACACCCGCACCTTTCCATGTCGTTTATTGTCTTTTAATGTATTCCATGACACAACGAGTTATTCACACAATTAAAACATAAGGTAAACTCACTTGGAAAATAAATCATTTGTGAAATGTGGGTTTCACCTTTCACAGGATGAATTAATGGCCGGGTGTCAAGTCTGTTCTAGGTATATATATTTAATATTTAGCACCGCGTCTTACTACCCGTTCGGGTTATACGCTTTAAGTACTAATTACTCTAATGAATTAGGAATTGGGAAGGTTGAATTAGAGGAAGTGAACCCGCATTTGCGTGGAGGGAGAGTGGAAAACCATTTAGGAAAAACCACCCTCAGTTCACCCGACCGAGATTCGAACCTCGATCTCCTCGTCCTCAGCAGTCGAGCTAAACACGACAAGCGCGTTAGCCAACTACGCCACCGAGGTGGGTCTGTTCTAGTTGTTGTTTGCTGATATAATCAGTTGGTTTAGAAAGTAGCCGTTAAATACCCGAACTCTCACTGTTCATATTGTGCATTACAGTTAATGTTATGTAAATTACAAAACAAAAGTAAGTATTATAAAATTGACAATAATACAATCTAATTTTATATTATTGAATGATTCAATAGTTTGATAAAAAATTTAAAGGGATTCAGACACCTTATAAATTTCCTTAGATATTTTGGAAATTTCATCTACTGACTTACTCCTGATTTACTAATCTTTTAAAAAAATGGGGGGCAAAGGAATTTCCAGGACAACCTCAACAATTCCAGGAGAAGATTGGAAAAATGAGATATTCCATAGTATTTCCAGGATTGGAAGAAATATTTTAAATTTACAGATTTTCCATGACGTGTAGGAACCCTGAAGTAGTACTAATACAACAGCAAAGTTAACAATATCTATTCCGCACCTTCTCTCCCCAAGAACTGTTGGGTGGGGAATGCGTGTCATTGTGCTTCACCCTTCGATTCTTTCACCCAGAAGCCATGATACTCACACTGGTTGGCCAGCAATTCACGCTCAATTTCCCTTAATTGGTGTTATAGTTTAGCAAAGTTAAAATATATCCTAAGTTTTCAGGCAATAACAAAAATAATAATAGAAATAGTAATAAATTTATATCAAGATAGAATCCAAACAATGTCTTTACAAGAAAGTAAAATAAAAATTATAAAGTCAATAGCCTGAAAATAAAGTTTTTTAGCATTGGATCTTACTACCCATTCAAGTTATAAGCTAAAACTAAAGTAAAGTTATTGAATTTAAATTTTGTAAATATGTTGCTTAAAGCTTTGATGGGCATCTAAGAACTCTTAAAAATAGAGATTAGTCCCACACTTTCTTATAATTAAAACCAAAAAGGTATAATTATGTATGGACTAAAGTTAGGGCTATAGTAGATAATAACTGGAAACATGTTGAAATCTATGATGCCATAATAGGTCCAACTTGTTAAACATAAGTACAATGGATATTAGAATGTTTTAATACTAAATGGACAATGAGAATATAATATTCCTAATAAATTGGGATGAGGGAAGAAGATTGATAAAAATGGAGTATAAATGTATCCAAATGTCCTTTGCTGAGCGAATTGATGGCACTTGCAAGCCTTAATATAGATAGGTAAAACAAATTAAATTAAGTGATTAAAAGAATAACCATCAGTAAAAATTGTATCTTGCATTTGACACCTTAGCTAAGTCAGTAGCGTGTTTGTCTACTGGGCTAAAGGTCCCGGATTTGATTCCCGGCATGACCGAGAAGTTATCATTGATGAAAGTATGGGTTTACTCATTCACAGTTATAAATTAACGGGCAGGGACTGGATGTTGTGCTTGTCCTAGTCTTAAGTTAGCTTATAAGGCTTATGAAGCTATGACTGGCCTAGCAAGTCGGCAGTGGAAAATATTTGGCTTGAATAAAAAAACTGACCCAGGCCATAGGCTGGAAACAATAGTGGATGTAAATAAAATAAAAAGTACCTTGTGATGGTAGAGAGTTAAGGGTAAAAATCCTTAGCCACTTTAGATTAAAGTATTGGTCGTTATTTACATATTCCCAAGGAACTAACTTAGCTATTCCCTATTTGACACACAATATCTGCATTTACATTCATAGCATCTTAATTTATGTATTTGATTGACTTTGACTAAAATATATCCACTCACCTTGAATATTTCTGGGTACATCATCTTCAAGTATTGATTTGGAATGTTTAATAATCGTTTCAGCAAACTGCCAAACTTCATTTGGTGGCGCTGCTATCAATTGCTGTAGCATTACACTGGTTCTAGATGGACATTTGTGGATGTGCTTGAATGCTAGAATCAAATATAAAATATTCAAGAAAGTGGTTAAGTTAAAATCTCAAAATATAAAAGAAAATAATACATAACATCTTGTATGATAAACAATGAATATTATTTTCTAAAAGCAATGGTGGTCTTGGGTGAAACCTACCTTCTTCAATGGCCGATTGTGTGATCTGCATGTGTAGTTGTTTCTTTGTGAGTTGGAAAACATCTCGCCGTTCGCCACTGCCTTGTAAAATGTTGTCATCCAGCCAATCACAGACCAGCGACAAATGAGGAAAGTTGGTAGCAAGGAGTCGAAGAAGAGGTGAAAACAAACCTTTAATCAATATAACATATTTATATTTTGAGAACAAATTTAGAACAAACAGCAAGAGTTGGGGTACAGGGAGTACTCTATAGATAGTAAAGGCATCAAGCGTGAGCTTGTATGGTCATGTAATGAGGATGGAAAAGGAAATAATCCCAATGAGAATGATGGAGATGAAGTATGTAAGAGAAATACCTCAATGGAAAATATAAGATATGAGAGGAACAAATAACAGCAAGTGAGAGGAGAATAGTGGAAGGACTAAACTAAATAAACTGATCCAATCACAGGCTTGAAACTGTTTTTGATGATGAACAATGATTTCATTTACCATTTTCAAGCCCAATTTAACAGTTGAATATATTAAAATGACTCTTATTTAAAGTCTTATGACACTATAAGATGATTTTTAAAAAAACTTAACAAATGCCATACATACATAAATACCTAATCAGGCTGTTTTGTTATGAGGTAAGCAAGAAACTGTGCATATAGCTCAAAAAACAACTACATACTTAATCTGTCCACACTAACTTTCTCCACATTTCCCTATCTTTGCATACTCCCTCTCTTCAACAACATTCATGTACCAAGTCATACATGCTCTTTTATTCTTAAAATTCTTAATGTTTCTCTTTTTCACATATTTGTCTACAACATTTAACCACTTCTGAAATCTCTTTGTACCTTTTTTATGTATGTAATTTTACCTTAATGTTTTTTTTTATATATTGTATTTTAAAAATGTCAAGTCTTCAACTATAATGCTATTGGTCCTTTTTTTTTATCTTGCGAACTTGTCGCTGATTGGCCTCGCCAAAAATCACGATTTCCTGTTCAGGGAGATTACGCCGTGAACTCGTTCATTCTCTCTTTGGATTCAATTAACGTGAGACATAATATTTTGTTTTCTTCCTACTTTTTTTTTAAATTGCTTGAAGAATTGTTTCAAATTTAACATGTAGTTTTTTTCCTTTTTGTTTATTTCTTGTTTTAGTAGTATGAGGTAAAGTTTCCATTTAGTTATTTTTCTGATTATGACATTTTAGGTTTTTATTATTATGTAGTTTTTTTGTATTGTAATGTAACGCAAAATTTGTCAACCATGAGACCTGGTTTTTTTTATGTTATGGTTTTGTATCAATCGGCATCCTATAGACCACGCGATTTAAAATGTAATCAAACAGGGGATTAGGTATGATGGTTGAAAACTATTTTCTTTGTCTTTATTAATATTATTTTGTTTCTCTGGTCTTCTAATGGAGACATCTTTTATAAATCCTTTTAACAAATCGGTAATGTAGTAAATGTAAATCTGTTCTCCTTTGTCTTAAATTAACCTTATATAATGTTTTAATTTTTTGTCTCTTAATAAATACTAAAGTCCTTTTTGTAACTGGGTTATGATTTAGAGATCCCTGTGGGAAACCATGTGTTTTGTGTAACCCTCTTAACCTCCTTTTGTTTTTGATTAATTATCTACTTATGCTCTCTTTCAGTCTTGGCTAAGTTGAATAAGGAGGAAATATATATATAAAAACTTTTCACTAAGCTCAATAAGTGTTACTGGTTACATTTCAAAGAGGCGATCAGTACAATGTACAGTTGCTGAATGAATTAGTCACTCGTTTATGCTTACCTTGTATATTCATAGTAACATGTGACATTGCGTTGTGGACTTAAAAGGAAACAATGCCGGAGTGTGTTGTGGTTATTTTCTTTAGCAGCCTTGAAGAGAATTTCTCTGTATAGAATTTTTTTCCAAATGCCAGAATATATTTTGTCTCTTTAAAAGTAAGCAGGACGCAAAATTTATTCTTATTGTGGCTGTTTCTCTAACACCAAAACGCGTTGTGACCCCCTCCCTCATTTTGAACTTAAAATATATATTCATTTACCTGCATAGCTTTGTTGATCTTTCTGGGCTTGTTGAAGCAAATATTTGATTGGTATTTCAGATAAAAATTCAGGAGAATAGATCTTTACTTTACGAGCAGATGAAATAATATTCTGTGTGTTTGCCAATCTGGAAACAGAGAAGTACGTTTATTTTTAAAATAATATTACAATAAGTATAAGAATGCTAATCCAACACACACACACACTATACCCAAAGATAGACTTGGAATATATGAACCAGCACAAATTATAGATATGTTTTCCTAAGGCTATTCGAGGATTTGAGAAATTTCTGATTCAAGACTCAGATCATTGAATTTTTTTTTTACTATCAAAGTTAAATTTGTTTTAGAGCTTTAATATTGTTGTTGGTTTGAAACGTATTATAATTATAAGATGACCTAAGCAACCAGGCTTTAGATCAGTAATTTTACACTTAACTGAATGTATTCCTGGGTGGGCTGGGAGTGTGAGGGCTGGTGATAATGAGCGAAGTCATCATCAGCACCCATAGCCTTGGTTAGATAAGGTTACCATCAAGAGAAGGTCTACCTGAGGACCTATAAGCGGCAGCCCCACTACTTGGGTGTGGGCCATGTCAAGCTTAGTAAGCCGGTGAATTAAAAAACCCATACCCGAGAAGACAAGGAAAATGCCGGATTGGAACAAATTGTTGATTACCATAAGCTAAGAATAAGGATTCTGAACATTGAAACCCTAACTGGAAGAGTGGCAGAGGTCGTAGATTTGATGGACGAGAGGAAAGTAGATGTCCTGGGCCTGAGCAAGACCAAGTGGAGAGGGAGCAGCATGAGAGAAGTAGGGAATGGCTTGAACCTTCCTTAACAACAAAAAAAAGGAACAAACTGGAGGTTCAAATAACAAAAATCAAAGGGAATAAAAAGGGGGCAATAGAAGTGAGTGATTGGAGTTCTGTGCTTTGAATACCCGAGTTCGAAGATTCTAAATTCAGATCTCGCAACTCACACCAGTTGCGGAAGATGATATGTGGACGGTTAACCTCATAGAAATCGTTAAAATATATTCCTCTCAGAATTAATGTAAAAAAAATTAAGGTTACACAACCTAAGGGATATGGTAAACCAAATCATCTAAATAAAGCATGAAGTGGCTTCAAGTTGATATTTATTTAATATGACATTAATTTCATATGAGAATATAAATAAGGAAAAAACTGACTAAGATGATCATTAAAATTTACAAAATTTTCCAACAAGCTGTAATTTCAATAATCAGGTAGCAGGCTAAGCTTCAATAAAGGTAATAACAATTTTTATATATATATATATACACACACACACACATACAGGGTTAATGCCTCATTTGATTATTGTATTCGTTAATGCCGACGCCCAAAATATATATATATATATATATATATTTTTTGGGCGTCAGCATTAAAGAATACAATAATCAAATGAGGCATTAACCCTGTAATAACATTATCTATAGATCACGACTCCAAATTGTACTTTCCTGACGTAATAAATATTGTGAAAATATTATCCTCACTAAGCATTTAAAAGTAAATATATCTCATTAGTTATTTACAATTAGTCCATAAGAAGTCTTCAAAACAATTAGCATAAATCCCATTAAAATTAACGCTAGCAATATCGAAGCCATAACAAAATATTCAATTTAAAATTAAATACATCTCATAAGTTGTTTACAACTAGACCATAAGAAGTCTTCAAAACAATTAGCCTAAATCCCATTAAAATTAACGCTAGCAATATCGAAGCCATAACAAAATATTCAATTTAAAATTAAATACATCTCATAAGTTATTTACAATTAGACCATAAGAAGTCTTCAAAACAATTAACCTACATCTCATTAACACTAACGCTTGCAATGTCTAAGCCATAACAAAATATTAAATTTAAAATCAAATACGTCTCATAAGTTATTTACAATTAGCCCATAAGAAATCTTCAAAATAATTAACCTACGTCCCATTAAAAACTAACACTAAACAATACTAAAGCCATAACAAAATATGCATTAGAACTTTTTTTTAAATGCAGAATAACAAGCTAAATCTTAACGACATCATAGAAAAACAATATTTCAAAGAATTAAGTTAGATTTAACGCTTTACAAAGATCCCAATTCTTTACTAAAATATCAAGATATTTCCAGCGTAACTAACAGAATTAAATATCGGCATTACAGCCCAAAGTTAACGAAAGTCGATATTTTCACATACAATAATTGATTCACCTCAGAGCACATAATTAGATCGATATAGTCTCTAATAGATTTTTTTTAATAGACTACATGATATAAATAAAAGGTTCAAATATATTTGTACATAATATTTACCAAAAGGCCGAAAGAGAATTTAGAAAAGATAAGGAAGATAATATATATATAAAAAGAATATATAAAGAAATTAATTACTAAGCCAAAAGGAATTTAGATCTTACATTTTACAAATCTTAAGCCCTCCCTCCCTCAACTATAACAAAGTCCAAGCGTGACGACTGGTTGCCCTGCCGCCACTATATATACAATACAATCCAGATATATCGGATGGTGGGAAAAGGGGTGGGGGACAAAGAAATGGAACATTCAGGAACAAAATATGTGCATGACCAAAGCTTCTACACACGTCTTGGCGTTTCGAGGTCATCCTAAATTGTATACAAGTGAAATGTCTTTGCTGCTAGAGTCTTTGTAGCTCAAGTTCTTTGTGTCTATTTTCCCAACACCAGGCGATCAGTCTTACTTATGATGATGGAGAGTGTAGTTGTATTGTGCTTGGATGCGGGGAGCAGTGCGATGGAGTGAGTACCGAGATTCTTGTTTATTTCTTGTGGCCCAATGCTACAGGCTTCAATCTACATTCAATGAGGAATAATGAACTGCGGAGGAACGGAGTAGGCTTTGTAGTGAGAGAAGGGTTGCAGGCAGAGGTAGAAAGGATGAATAATAGAATAATGAAGATGACAATAATTGACAGAGGAAAAAAGCTGGAGGTGATACAAGTGTATGCCCCACAAATGAGGTGCCCAGTAGAAGAAAAGGACAAGTCTGAGAAAGATCTAATAATAGATATGGGAAACGAGTGTCAGATAGTAATGAGCGATCTGAATGCAAGAGTAGGAAAAGAAAGAGTAGGGTTTGAGGTGATGTTGGGAAGGAAGGATGGGTAGAGAGAAATGAAGCGAGTAGAAGGGTGTTGGAGTTATGTGCAAGAAATAAAATGAGAGTGGCAAACAGCCGATATAAGAAGGAAAGAGAACGTCATAAGATTAATAAGTACAGTTGGGATTGGGAGTAAAAGTCGGTGATAGACTACTTTATTAGGGATGAAAAAATGAAAAGGCAAACCTTAAACATCAAGGTAATACCAAGTGAGTCCTTAGATAGTGACCATAATTTGTTGGTGGAAAACATAGAGGGATGGGAATGTAGGCGAAAGGTAGTAAGACAAGAAAGAAAAATAAGGGTGTAGAGGCTAAGAAATAAAGAGAAAAGAGAGCTGTACCTAAGAAAGGCAAAAATCTTACTTCACAAGGATGAGATGCTAAGTGTAGAGAGAGGTTGAATGGAAAAGGTTTGAGAGCAGTCTGGTGGGAGTGGCAGAGGAGGTATTTGGGAGAACAAGTGGAAGGAGACACATTGGTGGAATGACAGTGTGAAGGAAGCAGTAGAAGAGAAGAATAAAGCATTCAGAGTTTTAAGAATAGGAATGAAGAAAAAGACGAAGAATATTGGGAGAAGAAGAAAAGAGAGAAACTAGTTGTACATGACACCAGGAAGGATTGTATGCAAAAATTGATGGAAATGCCGGAATGGGACGTGGAAGGTGTTATATATCCAAGTAAAAAACAGGAAGAAAGAGAAACGACAAGTAGTTTGAATGATAGAAGAAGAAAAGAAGAAGGAAGAACATTGAAGCCAGGAGAGGAAGAAAAGGAACTAAGGGTGAGATATTTTGAGAAAATGTTCAACCTGGAAGAAGAAAGGAATAAGAGTGAAAGAGAGGAGCAGGAAGAAATAGAAGAAGAGGAAAGAGGTCCAACATGGAAAGAGGTGGAGGGACGCATCAAAGAGGATGAAACAAAGAAAAGCACTGGATGTGGACGAACTGACTGGAAATGATAAGGGCAGCAGATTATGTAGGTATACAATGCTTAAACAGGGTGCTGAGAATGGTTTAGAAGCAGAACAAGGTACCAGAAGACTGGAAAAAAGGAGTTATAATACACATTTTCAAGAAAGGAGACAGGAAAATGTGTACAAATTATAGGGGGATAACACTAATGTGCCACTCAAAAAATATATATGAGAAGATTCTCTAAAAGAGAATAATAAATCAAATGAATAGAAGGTGAAGAGAGAAAGAGAATAGATTTAGGGAACAGAAGTCAAGAATAGATTTAATCTTTGTCATATGACAAATGATAGAAAAACGTTATGAATATGGCTGGGACAGACTTGGTAATGGTATTTATAGATGTGAAGAAGGCATATGATAGTGTGGATAGAAATAAAGTTTGGAAAGCGATGGAGTCGGCAGAAGTGGAAAGAGGAGTAGTAATGAGAGTGAAAAGCGTGTATGAGGATAACAGGAGTTGCCTTTCGCCATTACTATTTGTAATAGTAATGGAAATGGTCATGAACAAAGAGACAGGAAAACTCAGGGAGGAAAAAATGAAAGCCACGATGTATGCTGATGACTTGATGGTATGAGAGGAGAAGGAAGAGGAAGTACAGGAACAGCTATAAGAATGGAATGAGGACATGAAAGAGTGTGGAATGGCAAAGTGTGAAGTGATGGTAATGACAAGGACTGGCCTAATAAAACTATAAGGTTGGATGGAGTAGAGCTGAGAAAAGTAGAGAGCGTAAAATATCTTGGAAGCATGGTTGAGGAGAAAGGTGGAAGTAGAGAGGATTTAACGAGAAGAGGACTGCAGGGAGATTTGTTCTATAGGTGTGTAAGAGACCTAATATGGAGAAGAGATGTGCTCTTGAATTGTAAGGAAGTATTGTACAGGGTGTACTTTGTACCCATTGTCTCATATGCAGCAGAAACATGGCCAATGAATGTAAGAGAGACTAAGAAAGTGGAGGATATGGGAATGAAGTATGTGAGGAACGTGTTAGCTGTCACAAGGAGAAACAAAATTAGGAATTAAGTTATCCAGGAAAGAGTAGGAGTACAGGGAGTGCATAAGATAGTAGAGGAAGCAAGACTGAGATGGTATGGTCATGTAATTAGGATGAAAAAAAAGAAGATGCCAAATAAAATGTTGGAAATGAAATATGTAGAAAAAATATTGGAAGAGATGCCAAGAAAACGATAGGAGGAGCAGATAACAAAAAGTGTTCAAGTGAGAGAAGTATGCAAGTAATTAAACGAGGAAGAATGGTGAAAGGATAGAGGAAGATGATGATTCCTATCCAGGTCTAGCCTAACTATCCTTTCAGATTGGATTCCTTCTTTAGCACTTACTTTACATTACTGTACAGTGTTTCTACACTGTCTTACCAAAGAAGAACAATAATAATAATAAAGTATATAACACAATTTTTAGTTTTATTTATCTATCTATTTAACTCAAGTGCTGCCACCAATAAAATGAAATCATAACTGAAAAAACAATCTGGTGTTGACAGTCAACCTTACAGTCCGACCAGGAACATTAGTCTACTCTCTTGACCTGATAAAGCTGTTTGTGACAGTGAACGTTTGTCCTTTAAGATGTGTTTGTGTGATTTTTAGTGTTCTATCTAAATAAAATGCTACTCCATTTTCACTAAGGTAAGTGTGCTAACTATCCTTCCTAATTTTAATCAAGATTTATCCTAGTGCTTTATTCCAAATAACCTCAAGTTTATCTAAAATATTGATTTAATTCCATCTCAAAATATTATTTAATGAAAAAACATATTTCCTTTTGTCTGATAAGAATATATAAAATTGTATATAATTTTAATAAGATTAGTTAAAAATCCAGATTTGTATGATCATAGGTTTTTGTCACATAAAAAATGTATTCTTGAAAATGTATGACTTATATCATGGTATATGCGTGGATCTATTTGATAAATTCTATATGAAACACTTGAAATACAAATCTTTTATATTAGTCAAACTCTAATAAAGCTTTAATTTCATTCAAAATCGAATCCAAATGAAAAATGTCTGCTACCACAGGCATAGTTTAAATGTTTCCCAGATACATTTGACTTCTTCTAACTCATATATTTATATATAAGATCAATTTTCCAACATTCTAATCTCACCTGACGTCATCATATATCAGAATGTAATAGAGCAGTAAAAGTTGAGATGTGAGGGAAGGTATTACAGTTCCCTGTGACTGAGAGGCTGAGGTCTGAAACACGGAACGCATCTCGTCCTCTGATATGGGAGTGTTGGTGTGTTCCTGTGGGACCTTGGAACTTGGGACTAGCATCGAGTTGACATACACTTCCACTAGAGCTGGTAGCACTGGGTGTAAGGGCGCTACACTGCTGCATATTTGACTACAACATTAGCAAAATAAAACATCCGATGAGTTACTTTGTAGGAAATACACTTCCAAGCAATAATCAAATTTTGAACTTCAGATACTGAAAACCCACCACTGATAAAAACTGATTTAAGTTTTAATCGGTTCAAAATGTCCTCTTGTGAAATCCAGGCACAATGGATTTTCCCTTATTATTTTTAAGTACCTGTTCGGGCTATATGCACAGATTAAATATTCTCACATAATTTAATAATAAATTGTATAAGAAATGTACCCACATTTGTGTGGAGTGGAAAACCAGGAAAAACACCTTCAATGCACCCACACACCCATGATTAAAACCTTAATTTCCCTCCCACCGGCAATCTAGTCTAACATGAGAGTAACGTGTTAGAAGAGTGGTCGGCAAATTACGGCCTGTGGGTCGAATCTAGCCCGCAAACTGGTTTTATCTGTCACACAAAAGATTAAAAAAAGCACCAATTGTGTTCATAAAAATACCTTTTAAGATATTATAGGCTAGAAATTAAGTTATTTTAATTCAAGAATGTTGGTATTCATGATTGAACATTATTCATGTGTTTTTTATTTTCCCAAACAGTTGATCACAAGTCACTTTATTTGCAAGAAAGATTTAACCTAGCTTAATTTAATAAATCTCTTGCATAATTTTGTTTGCCTACGATTTAAAATGAAAAAATACTAGGCCTACATTATTCAATACACACAACATATTTTAGTCAAAAACTTATAATGTGAAATATGCATTCAAATAGTAATGTCACACAGGAAAATGAATTAATATGAGACATGGCCAAGAAAGAAACAATGTTTTTTGTAATATGTATGCTTTACAACCCAATGCTTTATTCTTCATATAATTATTTGTGTTGATACTGGAACAAGACGGTAATATGATGTGTGAAGATCTTAGAAAATAAAACTAGTTATTTAAAGTTAATGAAAGCGTTCAAGGGCTCCCAAAAATAGTGTTTACACATATTTTCTACAACTTAATGTCAATTAACAATGGGTATTTACACCCAGTCGGCCTACTAAGTTAACAATATACTATATAGTCAACGAGAGGGTGGTTTGGATGGTTAAAATAATAAAATGCATCTTTTATTTAAAGGGAATTCTTGAGACTTTAGTTAAGTGATTAAGAATATAAAGATACTTTATTTCTTTATAATGAGTTGTTTGCAATTTATTCACTTCAGGGTAACTAGGTTTAACTACTAATTATCGGTTTCAGATGAATTTGGTTAACCTATTATGATTAGAAAACCCATGACCAAACCAAACCACAGTTTCAATAGGCTTACATTATTAAAGTTTTGTTAAGTCATCTTAAACAGATTAGGCTTACCTTTTTATTATCTTGTCAACTGGCCTGTCCATGTGTTTTATCCTAATAGGGTATACTTAGATGATAAAGGTTGAGTTATAGAATTCGGATTTGTGTAGCGGTAGAATGGGAAAACCTTTAGAAAAATAAAATCACTCTTCACACCCAGCTAGGAATCAAATCCCAACCTCCCCAACCATTGGAAATTAGACCAAAGAGACTAATGTCTTGGGCAATGCTTCCCCATGAGGTGGGTCAACATACTACTAACATCCCAAATATGTTGAGGTCTAACTAACCTCCACCTACCATAAAACCTACAAACAATTAATCTTAATATTGGAATGTCCCAATTATCAGTGTGTGTATGGTGAATAATAATTCATTTTGGTAATGTTATGTTTCAAAGAAAATAATCTTTTAACATTCAGTGTAAATGTACCATCCCAACTCTTAGCTTACATTATGGTATAAGCTTATTTAAAGTTATATTATGTGAAACACACCCAAAAAGTTTTGAGATTATTATTTTGAGCTAGTGATAAGGCAAGTTTAAATCAGGTAACACAAAACACCTAATAAATTACAAAATCTAGCAAACATAACGTCACGCAAACCAAAGGACAAGTAAAATGTATGCACAACTTAGCATCACTCTACTAAGAAAATATTTGTGCTCGCAAAGTGGTGGGCCATAATAACTTTTGACGCAAAGTCTAGCGTCTCTCTGCTAACGATCGCAAATTTGTTTTGCGTCATGGTCATAAGAGCCCTTCGGGTTTCTGATAATCCCATTTGTGTCAAAGTGCCTGGATAGTTCTTATTAAATTATGTCTACCGTTAATACTCTAAACCAGGTAAATTATAAATAAGCATAGTGACCTAAATATCCAATCCTTAATAGGCACTTTATGCTTAGTGAATGCACGACTCTTAAGTAGCTGATGAATGCAGTGAACGGGCAGAAAACCAGGTATATTGGCATTAAGGTTCACAGTCACAGGAACCTTAACAGCATGAGAAGTCACCACCTAGAATGAATAAGTGAGAATTAGTATTTAATAGATGTTAATTATGGAGGTTTAATGTTTTGCCAATAAGCTTATTCAAAATAACTTATACTAATAAAATAATAAAGTTAGAGCTCTGTGAGTATTCTTATACATTATCATTTTATTACTATAACATTATTATTAATGGACTCCTCAACACCCTCTTATAGATACCTGATCCACCCACTTTATTTATTTTTTAAACTACTTTATATACTTATACATGAATAGGAAAAGTAATTTAACTATAAAAATATAGTGCAAACATGTGACAAATACAATTTGTTTATTAAGGTTATGTGGTATAGAGCACTAGGCTGTATCATGGTTTAAATTAGGAGGGATAGCCAGCACACTTACCTTGGTGATACTGGAGTAGAAATTATTTAGACATAACACTAAAAAACACATAAACAAGCCTGTAGCAGCACATGCCGAAACCCATAATTGTGACTTTAATAACTGTTACACAACCAAGGTGGTCAAATCCCTGAACAAAGCAATATGCAACCCTTCACAATTAAGGATATGGGAACTGGCCCATCAATATATCATCAAATATAGACAAGCCCCCAACCTTAACCTTAGATAATTCCTCTCCTTCCTACCAGCACACTTATTATTAGATTCAATATAACATTATTCATAGTGCTGCTATCTATACAGTGATGTCATAACTTAAAAACCGTCAGCTGTGGACAGTCAACATTACAGTTCAACCAAGAAATCAGTCTACTCTCCTGACCTGATGAAGCTGTCTGTGACAGTGAAAGCTTGTACTTAACAATGTGTTTATGTGTTTTTTAGTGTTATATCTAAATAATTTCTACTCCAGTATCACCAAGGTAAGTGTGCTGGCTATCCCTCCTAATTTAAACC
>CABFOV010001066.1:31362-45246 GCA_902141375.1 Timema poppense
CACACTCCTCCCTGATGAGTTCCGATAGAATGAAACCTAGGTCGGGGGATTGGGCGGTGACGATCAATTTTCTTTAAGAGGCATCCATTACCTCTTTGTCCATTGGCAGCAGTGTAAAGTGTGAACTGTGTTCTTCTTTTCATTGTAAAGGCCATATTGTGTTCGTCCCCCTTTTATATGTTTCTATCCACCTTTGCTATACCTTCTTCCAAATATAATATAATGAGTGTGTAGTAAGAAATAATATTTATATTCAGTTACTATTTATATTTTCTATTATTCTATTATATTTAGATTTCACCTTATGTTCATAATTATTTCCAAGATTCGAATTCGTAAAATAGTGGATTTGACCCATTTCTAGACAAAATGATGGTAGAACTTACCTGCTCAGTGAAGATTTCTTGGGTGAAGATTTGCTTCATACGAGTCATATTATTAGACCTGATAGGCACCTTCATACCAAGTGTGGAGCATACCAGTTCACAAATAGCACTCAGCTGATTGCTGTGGAAGTGAATGGCCATCAACAGCAACATTTCTCCAAACGAAGCTGCTACACCACTTGCACTGTCACAACAAAAAAAGCTATTTTAACCAAACATTTCAAATGTTACATAGTCGACCATGGAGGTCTTGGGGTAAAATGGTCCCCTCAGGACCCGATGTGCGTGAGTTCAAACCCAGCCGAGGTTGATGAGTTTTCTTGAATGGTAATAATCTGTAGCACAACTTCCTCGGAGGGGAAGTAAAGCCATCGGTCCTATATTGATTGTGGCATGTAAAAGAACCCTGGAAGGTATGTAAAAATATCTTTCTCAGCAAAATTGGTAGGACATTTTGCTTTGGCTCAGAGAAATTCTCGTGTGCTGATTATAATTAGTTTCTCAAATATTTTTCACATTTCTTACTGTGTAAAAATAATTAGGTGTGTACGAATTTAATTTAAAAACTAGAAAGTAAAGTCAAAGCACAAGAATGTATAGAAAAGTTGAGGGCAAAAGATTTGATCTAAACTTTAACTCTTTAGATTAGAAATACAACAATAACATAAAATAGAAAGGTGTCAAATTAAAAATAAAATTCAATAAACGCTCTAAAATAGCATTTATTAATGGGAAAGGAAGCTGTGTAGTTAGAAGGATTTTTTTTTGCCAAGCCTTCATAAAATGAGCAACAGTTTAGTTTACAGTTAATCTTTGTAAATGAATAGGTGTGCACGCGTGTGTGTGTGTGTGTGTGTGTGAAGCTTCAAAAACTTCAACTTCCCTTTGAATATTCATTCGCTTCGACTTCGATTTGAAAGTGAAATTCTGGATTCAACAATTATGAAACTTTGAAAAAAGAAAAAAAAAACACATTTATGTTAGTTTTTTTTTCATTTCCTACTGTTATTTACATCACATAAAAAAAATTAAAATATTTATATTACAATTTGTAATATTATCGAATTTTGTAAATTGTATGTATTACCTTAATTTACATAGTTTTGCAAGGTATGGTATTTTTATCTGATATTAAACATTTTTTATAAATAGTCAAACTTTGATTCAGCTTTGAGGATTTCTCATATTATTCAATTCGACTTTTCTTCGAAATGAAAAAGTGGACTTTGCACAACCCTATAATAATGAATGGTTGTAATGTTACTGTTTATCCACAATGTATATTATTCCAAAATAACATATATTTAAATTGAGTTTAATTTATGTTATTTCATATTGATATTAATTCAGTCTGATTTTACTTTCACTAAAGAGCCTCTTGTTTCTTAGTTCAAATGAATGTATGTTGGTAACATTTCTTGGACACATACCACAAGGGGAGGTCCCAATCTTTAGTGTCTTTCTCTCCTTGTCAATGCTCATGTGTGAGCAACAAATGTATTTTTACAACCCAGCATGATGGAACATTACTCAGAGTTTTCAGTATGCTCTGGAAGAAAGATCTAGTAAAGAAAGGAGAGATTTTCAAGAGCTTAATCGCCCTTCCATGTCTTGATAAGATGTAATAATGTACAGAATACAGACATGTGTGAAGCTTTGCTCCTGGATTTGTGTAAAACATGTAGTAAATATCAGTAAATATTTCAAAAGTTTGTGTGTTTAGTAATCAATTATCTTTGAGCAGTTATTAAAGCAAAAGTTTTTTTTTACCAACAACAAACCTACAACGATGGCAATGGATATGGAAAATGTGTGAAGAGGTGTGATTGCATGTGCCCTAATCAGGAATTTACTAATAATTATATTTTGTTAAAATAGTGTAATATTAATAATATGACAGTATTTTTGAATCCTAAAATAATGCTTAAACAACGTTGTGTCTAGACTTGTGTTCTAACATTTTATTCATGTACTCTGAGAACCTAAGGTGGGTCATCTACCCATATCTAGAGGTTAGTAACAGGTGTGTTTTGTTAAAGAATGTTTAATATTTATTCAATAACAACAGTGCAGATAAATATTAAAACATAACATTTTCATGTGGTTAAGTAGTAACTGTTTTAGTAGTGCTAGAATTGTCACCAAATCATGAGGCGATTTCATGTCATATTTTTATAGTGGTTAAATCGCTGCTCAATTGCAAGGCTAGTTTGTCTTGATATGTTCATAATACTTAGCTGGGTGTTAAAAATATTATGAAAAGAAATTCAAAAAATTATTTGAAATGTTTCAGAATTTCAAATATTCTAAGATTTTAATGTCAAACTTTAGTCAAAGTTTGTATTGTTTCAACATGTTTTCAAATTTATAATAAGAAAGTGTAGAAACACTGATCTTTGCTATAAGACAGATGTTGGAAAGGAGGTATAAATTTGAGAAAGACTTTGCAATGGTATTTATGGATGTGGAGAAAACATATGATAGAGGAGTTGTTATAGTGCGAGAAAAATGCATGTATGAGGATAACAGGAGTTGTGTTAAGAGGGAGAGTACGGCGTGTGAAGTGATGGTAATGACAAGTAAGAAGATAAAGCCTAATAAAGCTATAAATTTGGATGAAGTAGAGCTGAGAAAAGAAGCATGATTGTGGTGAAAGGAGATAGCATCTAATGAGAAGAGAACAGAAGGGAGAGATGTTCTTTAAGTGTGTAAGAGACCTGCTATGGAGAAAAGATGTCCCCTTGAAGTGCAAGTAAATGTTGTAAAGGGCGTACTTTGTACCCATTGTTACATTTGCAGCAGAAACATGGACAGTGAATGTAAGAGAGACTAGGAAAGTGGAGGCCATGGAAATAAAGTTTGTGAGGAGCATGTATGTTAGCTGTCACGAGGAGAAAAAGGATAAGGGATGAAGTTATCTGGAAAAGAGTGGGAGTAGAGCCGCAATATGAGATAGTAGAAAAAGATAGATTGAGATGGTATGAGGATGGAAAAAGAGAGCATGCCAAAGAAAATGATGGAAATAAAGTATGTAAGAAAATTCACCAAGGAAAAAAAAAAAAAGAAGATGATGAGAGAAGCAGATAACAGAAAATGTGCATGTGAAAGGAGAAGAATTGAAGCAATAAAATCAGGAAAATGGAGGCATTTTACTAAACTAGCCCGGCCACAGGCTGGAAACAGTTGATGATGATGATGATGATGATGATGATGATGATGATGATGATGATGATGATGATGATGAAAAACACCGTATATTAATATAAAGTGAGTGATAATAAAATAAGACAACTTGAAAGGATTGTTAAATTAAGCCGATATATGTAGAGACACACTTAAGTTCCCTATCTAGGCCCAACTGTCCCTATTGTCCCAACCTAGGCCTAGCCTAACTATCCTTTCAAGAGCAATTATTTCACTATCCCTTACTCTTACTGTACATTAATGTTGTGTTTCTACACTGTCCTATTATAAATTTACAAGCCATTAGGCAATAATTTAAATTGTATTTAGAAATAGTTTAAACAAAAAGGTATTGAGTTTTAGTTTTGGATATAACTTTTTAAAGTTTTGTACTCTCTGAATGGTATTGTAATAATAATAATAATAATATTTAGCACCGCGTCTTACTACCCGTTCGGGTTATACGCTTTAAGTACTAAATACTCTAATGGATTAGGACTTGGGAAGGTTGAATTAGAGGAAGTGAACCCGCATATGTGTGGAGGGAGAGTGGAAAACCATTTAGGAAAAACCACCCCCAGTTCACCCGACCGAGATTCGAACCTCGATCTCCCCATCCTCAGCAGTCGAGCTTCAACACAACAAGTGTGTTAGCCAACTACACCACCGAGGCGGGTAATGGTATTGTAATTTAACAAGTATTTTCTAGCTACGATTTAATAAAATTCCACAAGGCCACCTAAATGTCAACACTCTTAGACAAAAGAGGACTTGGAATTATTTCAGAGCATCTTGACTATAGTGTATATATTTTCCTCCTCCAAACTTCCATAAAAAAAAATCATGTATTCATAAAATTAATTAGAGATGAGGATGATGTTAATGAAATTCCCAGGATCTGTCAAATGTATTTGTTATATTATTATTATTATTATTATTATTATTATTATTATTAGCACCGCGTCTTACTACCCGTTTGGGTTATACGCACTTAAGCTAATGTGTAATGGTAGGGTGATTGTGAGATGAAATGGAGGACCTACAGTTTAACGTGGAATCCGAACCACGGTGGAGGCCTGGCATTCCCCACATTCACAAGATGTCTTGTCAGAGGGGAAGTAAGGGTTTGTTAATCAGATAAATCTGTGCCAGGACCGAGGATTGAACCCCGGTCGCCAGCATAGAAGTCTGACACCTTACCCCTAGACCGCCAGGTCACCGACTATTTGTTATAAAATAAAATGGCCAGAAAAGGTTTCGTTTGAAAAAATAGCTTAGCAAAATTAGGTCAGTTAGTCAAGGAATAATTTAAAAAGTGGCCAACTACATATACTTACACCTAACAGTCTGTGTTACATATATTTTTAATTTTTGGCCAAAAGTAAAAATAACTTAAAAGGTAAGTGTGGACTTATAAAACTCTTCATATAATGTTTTATTTTAAGATTATTTGTTAAATATTAATTTAATCTACAAAGCAGTTATTTAAGCAAAATTAAGTGGATTCAAATTTTATTTGCAAAAATGAAAACCTATCTTTTGTTACCTTTCAAAGTAAGCTTCTTCTCGAACCAGCCACTGAACCCACTCAATGCTGCACTTTTCATGCTCTTGTTGACCAATGAGAGATGGGCAGGCAATAAGCATGCATAGTCCCAAAGACACAAAGCGCACACCTGCGGGTGATGGAGGAGGGTGAGATGTCACAAGTTGAACAATGAGTGAGACTTCTTCTTCTTGAAATCTGGAACATTAATTTTTCACATGATGTTTCATCATAAAAATGATTGATTGGTGCAAATGATTATACAAGAAGGAAATTATAAGAACAAAATATGGGAGAAAGTAGAGGGAGCAAAAGCAATAATGTCATTTACAGTAAAAAGAAAAACATTGTTCACATATTAAATTGCTGCCACTGGACAAAGAGGTAAAGGATTCTATTTAAAGAAAATCAACAGTAAATTGCCACTAAAACCTTTACTTTAGATAATGTTTTATTAAAACTTTTCAAAAAAATGTGTGAAAAGTGATACACAACTTCCTTAAAGAAGAAAATAGTCAGGATTATTAAATTCTATAACTAACTATAATGTAATTCGCAAAAACATAAAACAAAACTTGAGATAAATTGGCTTCTTTTGTATAAACTATTTCACAACTGAACTTCTGATTGTCATGATTGGTTGTATTGAACACAAAGAGGTTTTGCTCTTGAATAAGTGGCTTTAAAAAGCATGTCATTCAATAATTCTTGGATGTGCAGCTTTCAGCTTGAATTAGGCAGGGAAACCTGAAATATAATTTGTCACATAGCAAGTGAAGTACACCATCCTATTCCCTTGTTGGGTTTGGTTCACTCCAGGCAAGCTGACTTAAGTGCAGCTTATAAGAATTAAAATCTGAGAGTATCTTTCTTTTGTTAGTAAATTAATTAAATGTTATTTTATATTTTTTAATCTAAGTATCAACAAAGTCTCTTGTCTTAAATAATACACTTTCTCAACCATAAAAAAAAAATTTAGATTAAAAAAACAATATTCATTTCAGCCAACTTTAATGTAAAATGAGCAGATATACATCAGGTCCACTTTAAGTCATCTAACAATTCCAGCACTAAATATGTTAAATTATATACAATGAGGAGAGCAACAGCCAATGCAGTCACAAATAAAATCATACAAAACTATGCAAAGGACGTGGGTATTCCCCAAACTATTGTTTCTGATCATGGAACAGAGTTCACGAGCATAAAATGGAGGTCAACTCTGTCAGACAACAATATTATTGTAAAATATACTTCCGTATATCATACCGAAAGCAATAGTGTAGAAAGAGTCAATAGAGAAATTGGTAGGTTTTTAAGGTTGTTTTGTCATGATCATCATGCTTCATGGGCATCTGTGGAAAGAATAGAGATTTGTCTAAATTCAACAACACACAAAAGCACAGGGTACACACCTCAAGAATTAATGATGGGCAATAGACCCGTTATAAAGCTCGAAAAACTCTTCAGTTTTCCACAAAGGTTAGAAATAGATCACCAAACTAAATTACATTTAGCAGTAAAAAGATTAAAAGAAAGGGCAGAGAAATGAACCCAGTACCTTGACAAAAAGATTCTTAAACTTATTGAATACATAAATGGCCAGTTAGTTCTTGTAAAAAAACATCAATTATCTTCAGCTTTAAATAAATAAAGAAGTAAAAAAAGTTATTTCTACTATATGAAGGACCCTATCAGGTAAAACAACAAATAGGTCAAAATGTATACTTAATTCAAGACCATGAGACTCATAAAGTTAGAGGCGTTTTCAATATTACAGAATTAAAACCCTATCATAACCAAACAGATATAAACTTCAAATAGTATAGATATTTTGTTACGAGGGATTTCTGAATAAGAGTATTTTTAAATAATAACTTTGGTAAATTTAACCTAAGAAGTCAAAATTAGCCGTGATGTAGCCGAAAATCAAACCAGAGCCTAGCTAGCTCAGGTAATAAAAAAAAAACCAAGAGGGTTCTGCGAAATATAATGTTTTTTTCGAAGCAAAAGATAGGAAGTATGTATTTGTAAGTCACCCCTAAAATAGAGATTCTAAAGAAGCCATTAACAACTAACCCTCACTATGCAGAGCAACACTAATTTTTTTTAAAGGTAGAAGGGTTTTATTTTTAACATGTACAATACACTATACGACCCTAAAACAAGTTGGCAAAATCTTTTTTTATTTTCTACGACTCCAAAACAAGATTTAAAGGTAAACATAATAATATTGTTCAAAAGAAGAGAAGTAGTAGTACAATGACAGTTACTTGAAGGGCCCAGAATAAATAATAATATTTCTTTATGACTAAGAGTCAAACCCGATATATATAAAAACATAAAATCAAGTTTAAAAATATAAATTCTGAACGAATCATATCAATTTCATTTGAATTTAAAATAGTTACAGGAAATTATATATAAAAAATAGGGAGGGGGTATGATCCCTCGGGAAGCATGCAAAGATTAAGATCAGATAGAAAAGCAGAATGAGGGGTTGGATACAATTTGTCAACTAGTTAATTTTTATGTGAGTAAATTCAAATGATAATTTTAAATTTATAAGAATTTCAATAATTTCAGTTTAAGATAAAATTAGGAAGTTTGATTAATTAATAGACGATCTTGGAAATCAGAATAAATATATGTTTTCACCAATGGCGCATTTTGTGAATGAGAATTAAGATATGAATCTTAATATTTGTTTGGGGGGTTATTTTAATTAAATTAATTACATTTCAATAAATTCAATGATATTGATTGAGATATTAAAGGAGTCACAGAGTAAGCTAATGAACTAAAGGATAAGATTTAAGATATCTAAAGAAATTAATTTATATATGCACTTGAGTACAGTACTACAATAAGTTAAGGTGAATGCAAATAAGAGGCCAATAGTGTCTTGTTTAAAAGCATTTTTCAGATAGAGGAGTTAAGGTGTATTGGTTGAGGAGTTGAGGTTTATTCAGATATGGACTTAGCCATGATCTAGATTATGCAATCACCGTAATGAGTTTAAAGATGACCCGAGGGCATCTAGCAGTGTCGAGGATTTAAGGTGTATTAGTTGAGGAGTTAAGGTGTATTAAGGCATGGACTTAGCTATGGGCAAGGCATGATTAATAATTTCATTTATTCTGGTGAGTTAACGAATCACCAAGGATCAGATAGCAAGTATTCACAAGCATAGAGTTAGCACAATGCAGGGAGATGTCAGCAATTATGATAATGAGGCAAAGGCCTAAGTTTTCCACTGATATATAATAAATGTGCAACGGTAAAATCTACTTTGAAATTGATAGATATGGAGGAGATTATGATGAGGTTTAAAAGGGTATTCTGTGATTACGAGATGTAATATTGATGTATCAACAAGGATAATGAGAGCTAATTAGAGTGTTGTACCTAATTAAGCTATTGTAACAGATTTTCAATTATGATTTCATTTTATTTAAGTACCTAAGGCAGATAGGCAACAATCAAAAGTTTTGATCAAGAGAAATATATCGTTAAAGATTTTTTCACTAATGAGAAAATAATTACTCAAATAGAATGGGGAAAATGATTTTCAATATTTCACAGTAGTGTGACATATGATTTCATACTAGTTTCAAGTGTACTTTAAGAATCCAATATTGTTTTATGTCCATTTCAATTATTTTAAACAAAATAAGGTTACGTTAAAATTGCATATTTATTAGTCACTCACACTCGCAGTGTTGCCAAATAGATTCAACATAATGAAGGCAGGGATAGAAAGATAGCTTGTTGAAAGATTAATAATTAAAAATAACTTTAAGACTTAACAAAGACAATAAATTGCTTGATATAGTAAGATATTTGGAAGAAGGTATAGGAAAGGTGGATAGAAACATATAAAAACATATATCTTTTATATGTTTTTATATGTTTTTATATGTTTCTATCCACCTTTCCTAAACCTTCTTCCAAATATCAAACAATTACCTCATAAAGCGAAAAGAGGTTTTCCTTATTGAGTTGGTATAGTAAAAATAATCAAAAACAATAAAATCATTTAAAAAAATAATAGTAAAAACAACAATAATAAAGGTTATAAACAATAAAAAATGTAAATAAAATATAATAAATAAAGATGATAATTAAAAGTATTATTATTACCATTATTATCAGTATCATTATCATTTTCATTATTATTAGATCAGTCGGTAGCGTGTTTGTCTACTGAGCTGAGGGTCCCCGGTTCACTTCTCGGCATGGCTGAAAGATTTATCACTGATGAAATGTGGAGTTACCCTTTCACACCGATGAATTAACAGCCGGGAACTGAATGCTGTGCCTGTCCATGTCTTAATTATATTATAAGGTATATGGAGTTACAACAATCTTAGCAAGCCGGTAGTGGAAAATGCATGAGTTGAATAAAACATTGATCCAGGCCACAGGCTGGAAACAGTAATGGATGTAAGAAACCTAGAAGAGAATGTTTTTTATTTGAGTGGAAGAAATTAGAAAGGTGTAGCCATTATTGAGTATGGTGTTGATTATTTGCAGTCACAGATGATATTTGGTGGTGAAAGGGGTGTCATCAGAAGTTTGTGATTTGTCGAGTAATTTGAAAGTGCTATGGAGATATGAGTATCAATTAGAGTTGAAGTTTATCCTCTTTATTGAAAAGATGAGGAGTTTATTTCAATATTGATTAAGGTCAACACTGTCTGAACATATGTGTTTGGCCCTATTGGCCAGGTTGTAGGAGAGAAACTTCTTAGTGTTGGAAGGGTGGCTGCTGCAGTAGTGGAAGTTGGTGGTTTTGTAGGTTTTATGTGAACTACACTAGCCCCATGACTTCTTTGGTGGTGACTGACAGATCACAGCTGACTTCTGACAGTCAACATTAAGGTATATACCTAAATTTTGACCGTCAGAAGTGACAGCTGCTAAACACATGTTTTTACATATCATTTGGTCCGGCGTAGGTATTCATAATTTGGTCTGGTAATGTTTCAAAGCTGTCAGTCAGCACCAAAGAAGCCATGGGGCTACTGTATCATGCGAATATTATTGTTCTCAATGAAGACATCAACATCCAAATAGGTAACATGCTGTAGTGAGATATTGTGGGTGAATATGAGAGTACTGAAATTGTTAAGTTCTTCTAGAGAGTTGTTGAGCAACTCTCTCGAATGTGTCCAAATCATAAAAATGTCATCAATGTACCGAAACCATACTAGTGGTTTGATTAGTCTAGAGTGTAGGAAACATTCTTCCAGTCGCCTCATGAAGAGATTGGTGTAGGAGAGGGCCATGCGAGTACCAAAAGCAGTGCCCTTGATCTGCAGATGTTTTTTTGAGGAAACCGAAACTGTTCTTTTCCAAAATAATTCTGTCTAATTAAGGCAGGAAAGAAGTGGGGGGTGTGTAATTTAAAGTTGTTCTTTTTTCTAGTATAAATTTAGTGAAAATCAGGATCAATGATGTGGTAACTGTAGTATTGCTCGTACACATGTTGAAAAAATCTTCTACTCCAGCCAGGCCATGAACATTCATGAATCAGAACTTAATTCAAACCAAAGGCACAGTGATGGGTACAAGCATGGTACATTTGTATGCCAATCTGTTCATGGGCAAAGTGGAAAAAACATCTCTTGGCCACCAAATCAACAAAGCACTTTCCTAAATTCGCTTCATCAATGATATATTTATGATATGGACACCTGGCCAAGACAATATAACACTATTTTTAAACAAACCTTAACTCCTTTTTGTCACTTAAATTCACCGCAAATTATCCCATGACCAGGGAGCATTTCTTGATGTGGACATTAGGCTGCCATGGCCACATCAAAACTTTAGTACATTTAAAACCCACTAATAGACAACAATATCTACACCCATTCAACACAAAAATACCTATTCCATACAGTCTTGCTTTTACAGGCTCACCACATCTCCTCTGATTTAGAAAAATCTTCAAAACCACCTTGAAAACTTTCAAGAAGCCTTTACAGAGGGAGGATACTCTAAACATCTCATTAATAACCTACTTTGACTAGATGAAACACCACAATCACCCAAACCTGAAAGATCAGATACTATACCTCTTGTGACGTGTGACCCAGGCCTACAAAAGTTCAACGAAATATTAGCGTCAGGTTTTCACATATTGGAAACATCCAGCTGTACCACCAATAAGATTCTCAAAAAACCACCAGTCCTTGTGTATAAGCAGCCTCCATCACTTAAAAATCTTCTGGTACACCCTAAACTCAAAACTGAAAATGACACAACCTTCATTCATCCACAAGTCTTTCAATGTAATAAAACAGAGCATCATCATCATCATTATTATTATTTATTAAATAAAGTGTGTTGCTCAAAACAATTTGTAGTAAATAAAATGATAGAATAGTAGGAAAATAATAGAGCACAAATAAAACTAAAAACACTAACACATATTTACACACACTCCAATATTTTGGTGCTATTATAGCATCTTCTTAAGGAAGTAGTAGTAGTAGTAGTAAGACTAAAAAGGATGTTGTCCTCAGTGATGTCAGCTTGATTGGAAAGGATGAAAACTTTTTTGGTTGAGTTGAAATTCACTGAAGGTTCCTCTATTACTATATGTGATGCAATTCTTTGTGAACACATCAGAAAATGGGATGTGTTAGCAACCCTATAGGCAATAACGGGGTATTGTAAGGTTAATAACATGCCATCCAGGTATTAAAGAATATTGTGAGAGTCGCTGCCAGTAACAATAGCTTCCTAAAAGCTATTAAGGGGGAGTGGCTTCCTTCCCTTGTCTTGGACTTCACTAAAGGTCCAGGGGACAGTTAGGTTCGTCCATGTTGGATCTTCTGGACCAATGGGAGTATTTCTTCAATATTTAAAAAATAGTATCCGTTGAGTCGCGTAGGAGACTCAGTACTCTGGTCTCACTAGGCTACGGCCAAGGACGCTCCCAGGTAAACTGGGGTGTCATATTTTTGTGAACCTCTAAACGACCCCTCGCGTTAGTCGCTCGGTTAGTCGCCGCGGCTATAATTATTATAATAAAAAATAATCAGGCGTGATAGCGCATAGTAGTTATATTATATCACGACTAACCAGTGGATATTGTAATGCACCTTAAATCGGTTGACGGCCACTCTCACACTAAATACGACGAGTGACGTATATTGAGTGAATTGCTAAAATAAATTTAAATATATGATTTCTTTAATTAATTTAACCCACTATACGATCACTACCAAATTTTATATTGAAATAAGATAAACATTCATTCCATGTATACCTCATTATATTTGTGAGGCCGTTACGGTCGTCTACAGGCTGGCCACGAAGTTGTGTTAGCCGAGGTCCATTTATGCGCGTAGCAAATATTTAGTGCCGTAACCAGGATCTCGTTAAGTACAGTAAATAACCGGATACAATGCAAAAGAATTAATGCAAGTGAACTTGGATCTCATTAATTAAGATAATAATCGGGTGCAGGAGAAAAGATTTCGTCAAGGACAAACAGTAATGAAGTGAACAATAATAATAATATTTAGCACCGCGTCTTACTACCCGTTCGGGTTATACGCTTATGAAGGGAACAGTTTTAGTGCCCACGTACCGGTGTGTAAAATAACGAGATGAAGAACAATTATTCATGCTAACGACATTTGAGGTGATGACGGAGTGAACATCAAGCCACTGATCTACGGAGGACAAAATCACTCATCAACCGAGGATCGAGCCACTGATCCACGGAGGACCAAGTCACTCCTCAATCGAGGACCACGCCACTAATCTACGGAGGGTCAAGTCACTAATCAACCGAGGACCGAGCCACTTATCTACGGAGAACTGAGCCGCCCATATACCGACAGCTGCCTTCAAGGAAAGAACAACCCAGCATCAAGAGGGTAATTTAATTAGCAGATTGGTGAGTGAATTTGACGTTAAAAGCATGATTATTTACAGGTCTTGGAACTGTGAAGCAGAATACGGTAAGTAATTAGGATATGGATTCTAATTCTCATAATCGCGTGTTTGGCTTGGGCCTTGATAATGCTGGGAAGGGATTTGTAGATTCCTTGGAGAGAGTTAATATGCATAATACAGGTAGTACCTGTCGAATAACAAGACAAAACAATTGTGACAGCGTGATTAGGAACAAGAGCCAACGATCAGCTGGTTATGACCAGGAATTAGAGGTTGAGTTGAATGAAGAAGGGTAGGAAGGAGTTTTTACGTCTCAAGGACATTTCCAAGAAGCTTGGAAGAAAAATACTAGGAGTGCTATGCTTGAGGAAATTGAACCCAATGATGGACTGGGGAAGCATTTGGGGGTCAAAGATGTGACAGAACCACTGAAGGTAACAAAGACGCTTACCTACAATTCAAACGACGCAGTCACCACAATGGCAGACGTGACAGTAGGTGCTAAGGGGATGGGGGAGACAAATTCTGAGGGTAGCGGCAATCCGACCAATATAATGTCCAGGTTTGATGAATTATTAAGGGTTATAGAATACAATCAAGTAAATCAAACTAAACAGATGGACAAATTGGAAAAAAACCTTAAGGCTGAGATAGCTCAACAGGCCGAAAAATTAGAAGTAATGATTTCCAAACAAAATGATAAAATTGAGGAGTTCAAGAAGGGTCAGGATAAAACAGAGGCGGTGTTAGTTCAGATAGTAACAACCCAAAGAACACTAGAACGAGGACTGAAGGGAGTTCAAGATGAAATGAAGACAATGAGGATAGAAATGGACCAGTTTCATCAAGATC
>CABFOV010001066.1:47555-76274 GCA_902141375.1 Timema poppense
CCCCCCCCCCCCTCCTTCCACGTTTTTCTATTATTTAAAAAAAAAATAATAATTAGTTTTAAAATTTGAATTAAAATTGTTTACTAGAAATTAAAAATATATTACACAGCTACAAACAAAAAAAGACATAATTTACTGATTATTGTATTTCATATTTTGAGTAAAATATCATTTTACCGGATTTTTATTCTGATTTACCAAATTCCTGACTTATTCCCGTTTTTTCCCGATCACTTCAAATTCCCATTTTCCCTGATTTTCCCGGATGGTATTCCAAATATTTTTTATCTATTTTTTTTTTATTTCCTATTTTTTTAATCATTTTTATTATTTCGAGTATAGCCTTGGTTGATCATCATCATCATCATCAAATGTTTCCAGCAGGTGGCTGAGTCAGTTCAGTAAACAAGTTGGTCTTAAGTTATTTTTAAATATTAATTTTCCAGCAAGCTTCCTACCGTATTTCTTCAATTCTAAGAAGCCATCAACGCACCTTAATTTTTCAGTACCACCAACAGAAAAAAACCTTTGATTCTAAAAAAATAAATAAAAAGCTAAAATATCTTATATAAATCAGAAATATTTTATTACAGAATTTAATTCACCAACAACATTAGTACCTTATTTATCAGTAGGTATGGTATTAATCACTCCCTTCTGAATCTATATCAATCTAATTCTTCTGAGCCAACTTTATCTTCACTATCCTATAGTATATTGTCTTCTAAGCCATCGAAAGCATTTGTTGAAAGAGAACTGTGATTCTAGGACATCATCGATTCTAAGACACACCTCATTTTAGAGATGTTCAAATGGCGAAACAAAGAAGTACGGTATCTATTTAAGCCTCCATTAAGTTACATCTATTTGGCAACACTGCAAGTTTTCAGTTATATTTCAAGTTATTCAAGAAGTATGTAGTTCCATATCATATCATTCTTTGTGTTTTGTGTGTTTTTAATGTGACTCTTCATCTGAAAAGGGCATATTTCCAAAATATTAAAACAATATGCAACTGTGGAAGAAGTGGGACGTGTGAAAAGTGTATTAAGAAATGAAGAGAAAAGTGTTTTTTTTTCTATTTAGGCCTAACCTAATTATCCTTTCAGTTTGGCTTCCTTCACTCTCACTTACTTTACATTACATTAGGCAATGATTCATTTTACTAAAAATTATTTATTTATATTGTTATTTTATTGGCTCTGCAACATTTAAATTATATGAGTGTGTGTCAGGTTTGTAAGTTTAATTTCCACTGGAACAGTAAGACTGAAAGATGTCAGTAATTGAGGTGGGTTGTGGAAGGCAGTAAGTGTTATTTGCAACACTGTTCAACATTAAAGTTGCTCTTAACTCAATGAGAAGCTGCTATTTTATGTTATTAGCTTTGAAGTCAGCTTTAAATATAATTGACATGTACTTTAACAACGCACAGACTTTGTTTCAATTCTTCCGTGTCTCTAATATATATTAGGTTGATATTATTAGATAAGATATGATATTCAAATCAAAATAAAGGACTTACTTGATGCCCGCAATCCCCCTCAATGCACAGTAGAGCCTCAAAAGAGCAGATGCCTCCACAACACACGACTCGGGCAGCTGACTGTCCATGGAAAACAAGATGATGGTTTGAAGGCGGCGCAGTAGCTCGTCTCGGCACAGCTGGAGTGAAGTGTGCGACTCCCACTTTCTCTGTTGGTAAACGTTACGAGTTTGTTTTAATATTAGTTCTGAGCTTTTAAAAGTGAGTTATTGAATAATTATATTCATCAACATTATAATTATACATTTTTACAAAATCAATATTATTATGATACTATTGAAGGCATTATTGAAGGTATAAAGAAACTTTGTCAACATCAGTGGTCTTGGAGTAAAGTTCTTGCCACAGGACCCAATAAAGTTCTTGGGTTCAAACCCAGCTGAGGTCAACGGATTTTTCTTGAGCAAAAAAACTTGTAGCAAAACTTCCTTCGGAGGGGAAGTAAAGCTGTCGGTCCCATGTTGACTGTGGCATGTAAAAGAAACCCGGCAGGTAAATGAGCATACCTTTCCGTTAAAATTGGTAGGTCCTGCCACATTTGCTAGTAAAAATTCAGTGTGGAAGGCAACTGGGAACCGCCACTCTTCTTGAAGTCCCCTAGTACAGAGGATTTCTACCAGATGGTGTAAGCAGCATTAACCTGCCGAAGGGCTGAGTACATGCCCAGCTCCAGACTGATAAAAATCTCATCAAACCAACCTTCAGGTTGTAGACTTAAGAAGATGAGTTACATTTTGTAGTCAAACATAATAATTTCTCTGTAGTAATCAAGAAATTGACAGGATGATATTTTTTTAAACTATTTTGTTATTTGGTAAGTGTGTTGGCTCTATCTTTCTATCCTTATTTTAAACCAACTATAGTCTCATTTTATAATTTACAGTTGGGTGACCTGGTGGTCTAGCGGTAAGGTGTCGAACTTCCGTGCTGGTGTCCAGGGTTCAGTTCTCGGTCCCGGCAAAGATTTATCTGATTGCCAAACCCTTCCTTCACCTCTGACAGGATATGTATTAATCACAACATGTGAATGTGGGGAATGCCAGGCCTCCACCGTGGTTCGGATTCCACGTTAAACTTTAGGTCCTCCATTTCATCTCACAATCACCCTACCATTACACATTAGTGTAAGTGCGTATAACCCGAACGGGTAGTAAGACGCGGTGCTAATAATAATAATATAATTTACAGTTAATATGTCAATATATAGAATATAAAGTAGTTGAAAAATTAAATTTAAAAATACATATTTATTTTGTAAGTATTTCAAAGTTAAAAACCGTATGTACAAACCAAACGAGTGGTAAAATGTGGCACCGATTTTTTTTAAGAGTACACTTCATCTTCATAGCTATTATTGAAATTTAGCACCACTGGTAACAAACCAACGTTGGTTGTTGTTGTTAATATGTTTATGGTTATGGATTATTATTGTTGTTATTAATATTATTATTATTATCATCATCATCATCATCGCGTCTTACTACCCGTTTGGGTTGTATGCACTTTCGCTAATGTGTAATGGTAGAGTGATTGTGAGATGAAATGGAGGACCTACAGTTTAATGTGGGGTCCAAACCACGGTGGAGGCCTGGCATTCCACACATTCACAAGTTGTGATTAAAACACGTCTTGTCAGAGGTGAAGGAAAGGTTTGGCAATCAGATAAATCTGTACTGGGACCAAGGATTGAACCCTAGCCCCCAGCACAGAAGTCTGGGCGATATGAAATTGAGTGGGAATCGAGTGATGAAGCAAATATATGAAGGTAAAGTGGTGGATATAAAGGAAGGGGTAAGTCATGTAGGACATGGTTAAATTTAGTAGGTGAATGTGTGAAAAAGAGGAACAATTAAGAGTTTAAAAAATAAAATAAAATGTATGACTCTGTGTAGGGATATTGTTGAAGTGAAGGGAGTATGCAAGGATAGGGAAGTGTGGAGAAAGTTAGTGATGATGGAACAAGTATGGAGTATTTTTATAGCTATATGCACAGTTTCTTGCCTATCCCGTATGAGAAGTGCGTGATTGAGTATATATGTAACTATTGTTACCTATAAATAGAGACAAACAGGAATTTTTACACAAATTTTACTTTTTTCCTGTGAATAACAAGAAATTAAGTTTTTTCCTAAATATACACAATTTCTTTGTAATATGGCAAATACCACATTATGCAATATAATTTTAAACTTGATAACAACGGAAATACCGCTATGCCAGGGCTGCCTTTTATATGTAAAGTATACATTTTAGCATATTATATCGGAGGATATATGAGTATTTTCGTGGATATTTAAGTAAACATTAAAAATCAAGATTTCTACTTTTACACATTAAATTTCAATTTGTATTGACAGATTCTTTGTTTTCAGCCTTTAAAAGATTTCACGCTAGGCCCAATAAATAAATATATATATATATATATGAACCTTCCTACCGACGATCCTTTTTTACCATGTCCATTATTGTTTCCAGCCTATGGCCCCGAGTTAGTTTGTTATTCAAGTCATATATTTTTCCACTACCGGCTGGCTAGGCCTGTTGTAGCTTGACATACCTTATCTTCTATCTTAAGACTAGGAGAGGCACAACATCCAGTCCCCGGCCGTTAGTTTAACAATGTGAGAGTAAACTTATATTTTCATACACTATACATTTTTGACTATGCCAGGAATCGAACCTGGACCCTTAGCTCAGTAGGCATACATGCGGTCATGTTTGGTGTAAACATAGATCGACAATCAATTATTTCGATATTATTATTTGTAAAAATTGAAAGTAATGATATAGAGATATCAAGTTCTAAGTGTAAAAATGTTTTGTGCATATTTATATTTGATTTTTCTTCAAATATGTTAATAACTAGTTAAATACATAATATGAATGAAAAATATAAACAATTTTATGAGAGTTATTTAACCTTACTGTTTGATAGGGCTGCAGGTATTCCTGCATGAAACACATCAAATCAGAAGAACATAAAGCGAAAAGAGTCTGAAATCTTGGCAAGTACCAAACGCCAGGCATAGTTAGTCACTATGTAGAATACGGCCAAGAAGGAGGAGGATTTGACGTATGAATTGGCAAAAGACATTTGAGGAGGTATTTTGGTTACCATGTGCAAAAGTTGACTCAAAGATGTCTTGTGACATGCAACAATGATCTTGCTGATAAAAGAATGAAGCTCAAGGAAAATAATCCGGCTACCATGGCAATGTTTTCATTTAAGAGTTAGTATGATTAACAATGTGAGAAAAGTTGTTTTACAATCAACTTGGTGTGGAGACATAAATAATAAATGCAGTACTCATTTGGGAACAAGTCTAGAATACAAGAGCTCTGTATTATTAGTAATGGAGTCAATTATTTATTGTATGTAAATACAATTTAAACATCATTGTGTACTCACCTAATGTTTGTGTATAATTGTTGTGTATCCAGCAACAATGCTACCACTATCTGGACTAAGGCCCTAAATTTTTTTAATGAATACTAATTCGGCTCGTATTTAGGTAAATAATAACATCGCTTTCAGCATGAAATATTGTTTTGTGAGAAAAATAACACCACTTTATCCATAAACATAACTCACCTTTTGCATGTCTCTACCTATAAGTAATTACTATGGAATGTAAACAAAACGGTTCAATTTTAAGAAAATACCAAAAATCAAGTTTACTAATTCAATTATTTGGTCTCAGTAATATCCTCTTATTTTAAAGACTCAGATATTTTCTGTCATTATCATATTATAAATAGTATAAGTTTTTACTATTGTGTGTTGCCATTTTTTAAATTGTTTGAAATTACTATTTATTAGAATTAAATATAAAAATGGAGTTGGTATAATGAAGTGAACCAAGGCTTAGTTATAGACTATCTTCACCGAGTTTAGCCAGCATGCAGATATGGATGAAGGGGAAAACACTCAGCCAAACAAATATATTGTCAATCTTACTTGCCTTTTGACTATTGCGTACAAACATGGCGAACCAGTTGCGCACTTGTTGATCATTACCAAGCAGAAGACCTGATATAAACGCCACCATATCCCCTTCCGTATCACCTCCCAATGTTCTAGTTGCGTGTTCTAAACTTAGTGTGATGGCTAGAGCAGGCATACGACACATCTCCACCTAGAATATGTAGAATACACATGCCAGGTAACTGGTCAATACAATCCTCAGCAAGCGAATATAGTACAAACTATATTTATAACAAGGATAGTGTGTCTGACTGCTGATTTGGAAAATCAGGAGTCAGACATAACCGACTGCAATAAAGTTATCTCTCTCCTCACTCACATATTTATTTTGCATTCTCTATATTGAAAATGCCAGAAAAGGTTGTGTTGAAATATAACACTAGTTCATTAAGAGAGCAAAAATTATACTTTTAATTAATTGCTATAGCTAATCTAAAAAGAATAAAAATGAGGGCAGATTTTAAGGAAACTTATAATATGGAGGAAAAAAACCTTCTGGTTTATCCGGTAAGGTATCAAACCTAGTCTTCCTAGGTCATTAAATGCAGTGCGGATTCTACATTTAATCAAAATAAAAGAGTCCAGTTTTCATACAGGCTAAATCAACTAATTTATACTCACACACTTGGCTCGTATTGGCAAGGCCTGAGAGGGGTTCATTTGGCACAGCATACTGATGGCTTGCATTCTGGTTTTGCCACCCACATTGTCATCTTCTTGACGCTCCCCATTTGCTATCAGGTTGATGCACACTAAGCCAATCAAACATCAGTTAATTTTTCAATTAGGTGTAGACATATTAAAGTTATTTATTTATTTAGAACCATATCTTACTACTCGTTAGGGTTATACACTCAAGTACTAATTACGCTAGTGAATTAAGACATTAGAAAACTTGAACTTCGAACCTCAATCCCTTCATCCTCGGCAGTCAAGCTCAACACAAACTAGCGCGTTAGCCAACTACAGCACCGAGGCGAGTCATGATAAAGTTATTTAGCCATTTAGCACTAGAATCAAAATGTGGAAACTGCCCCATTGTACCTGACTAGGATTTGAGCCGATATTTAATAATATGACAGTTTACTTAAATAGTATTTAGGGAATAATATTTCGTACACCAGAAACTAAACCAAATACTAGCTATATTTCAAATTTAAAAATTAAAATGGATTCTTCTAGAGATTTTGTTGCCAGTGTTTGAATTAAAACTATTATTTTCGAGCTTGAGTTACAACAATGAAATTGCTTCTGATTGACTAATATTTTATGCTTTAGGCTTAATCCCATTACAAGTTTATAAACTGATAGAAAATTACCAAGACTTTTAAAGCATATAACTATTGTGTCTACTGTGTCTACTATGAGATTCTCACTGACCCTCTCTGAAACAATCTGGTGTGTTGGCTATGACCCAGCAGATTATCTCTGGCCCATGTTTAACATAAAGCAATGTTTCCACAATGTCCAACACATTCAATACAGCTGGCAGCTCCGCAAGAGCTATACATAACACGTCACATATTTCTTCAATGTAGACAGAGTTGTCAAATAGTTCTGATGACTTGACACTTGATTTTTGCTGTTCTCGGACCTGAAACAAAGAGGCTCAAATGATAGTTTGGATCAAGAACCCCTTATACAGAATGATTCAAAACTCTCTGTTCAAACTTAAATGAGAGATAAGGAACCATATAACAAACCTTTTTTCGTTTATGATTATATACCCACATATGTCCCCCTTAGGTGCTACAAAGCACTGTTGGTACATATATTAAAGGCAGAAAGTGTTATGCCTGACAGCGTCAATGCATTGATTGCCGTACATTTTAAAAGATTCACCAGCCTCATATACCACATGCATGTCAGCTATCTCAGAATCAGTAAAATTCTCCATGCTACACATACAAAGTCTGCATTACAAATGACAATGAAATATATCCATTTTATGCACTGCCCTACATACCCCTCTAGCACCACAGGGTGATATCTGCGGTCATACATTCATTAATGACAATGTTTGTTTTAGTGCTCCCTATCTTCCATTAAAGTTTGTGCAGAGTTTCAAATCATCCTGTATTTACTGAGCTAAGATATGTGTTTCTTACTTAGGTACCTGGAGTGTCGAGTCATCAGTCCATTATACCTGATCATAGTGGAATTAAAACCAATTGTAGCATGCCTAACAAATCTCAGGCTTGAAGTCTGTGTAACATCATACTAGTTAAGAGCTTCTATTTATTATGTTTGATAAAAAAAAGTTAAGTGTGTGTTGGTCAGTACAATAATATGTAACCTTTCATACAATTGGCAACAAGTTTCTTTTATAATATAAATCTACCTGTGGCTAAATCACAATACAGTATCTCACCTTCTTTTTTCTCCTCCAGTATTAAGATTAATTAATCTATTATAATAAACTATATTATAATTTTTTAATATTTTACTTTGGTTCCAGATTAAATATTTATTCACCAGATTTTAAAGACTACAGTTACAAACAGTTGTTTACAATATACATTATTTTTATGGTTTGGTATTTTTAGAGATTTACTTAATATTCAAAAACAATGATGTGTATAAATAGGTTAAAGCAATATTATTCAATATTGAACCCCCAATGAAAAGGTTAGAAGCATTAAAAACTTGTCATTTTTGATTGTTAGTTTGTATTATAATGCTTTTATTAGAAAACAAAAGGGATAGGGGGGGTTCCACCCAATTTTTTTTCCTTCAATGAATCTTACTTCACATTCGGGCTATACACTTATAAACTAATTAAACTAATGTGTTAGGTATGAGGAAATATACCCACATTTACATGGAGGGAGAGTGGAAAACCAATTAGGAAAAATCCCCCTCGATACATCTGATTGGAATTTGTGAAAACTTAATAGAGAATAAATATAATCAAACATCAATGATACCTGCAATAAACCTATTGTAAAACTTTTTAACACAGTATGTATTACCTGAGATGTTATGGCCAAAATTTCACTTAGAACAAGTCTAAGTCTTCGAGTTGAATCACTGCGTTCAAATTCCAAAGCTGATCCATTCTGTAAGGATTGAATCAGAATGCTGTCTGATGAGGCTACTCCAATTTTTTGTCTGTATACAAGGAATAGACTTTATTACAAGTTTGACAGTAAATTAGAAATGGATTAAATCCTATATTTCTCAGATCCACATCTCAAGTTTGAATCTTAGATTTTCTTTCAAATCTCGAATCAAAACTAAGATCCTTGATTCCTTAAAATTTTGTAATTTTTAAGTGAAAATACTTGAAGATTAACTAAAAGAGTTATTTAAGGGTTTGTGGGACAAAAAATTGCATTTTGTTTGTTGTGTCTACTAGGTTATAGAGAAAAAAGAGAACATTTACATATAAGTGATTCACGAGCTAAGTTTACCTGGATGACAGCTCAAAATGTTACTAGAAATAATCCCTAATATACCACTACGCCAACAGCTGATACCTATCACGTTGGATGACTGTAATGAAAACAGGTGGTAATATATTAATATGATAGTTAACCACAGTAATTTAGGCCAATATTTATATATTTATTTGAGGTCAGACACAAAGTTTATTTATAGTTTTATTCCCCTTAAAAAAAAATTAACATCACTTTCACAAAAACTTCTAACGAACATAGCTTCAAAATGGCGCCTGACGAATCTAAACCATATGATTGAACATAACGGTAAACAAGTTTTTTACAATGATGCAGACACGCAGTTGATGAAAATATTTTATTCAGTTAAATATTTCAAAATACAATAAAATAATCATAAAATCATTTATTGTATGTAAAAAAATGACAACAATTTTCTCTTTTCCAAGTAAATATGATGCCTCTATTAAAAGTTATTGATGTGTGCACTATATTACACAAAATCGCTAATGTTCCAAAACTAAAAATAAGTACTTTTAATTATGTTTAAAGTATTGTTTTGAGTTGGATAAAAAGAAATTATTAAAAAAAATGAAATAGTATGAGAAAACTTAAGTTTACATTATTTTAAATGTAATATATAACAGGTAATTAAAGATCGTTACATTTATAACAAAATTGTGATCTTTTACAAGTGTTGGCAACCCAAAACCTAAACATATGATTTTCGAACTGTCATCCAGGTAAAAACCTATCACGAACGGAATATAGTAAACTATTTATTATATTAATACAATTTTGTCTTCTTTTTTTTTTGTGTAATTTTCTTACACTCCCAACAACACAGGTCTATATAATTCCTTTTATCAATTGCTTAAAATTGATATTTGAAATCAAAGTCTTCATAATAATGTAATTGAGAAGATACTTTTTGAAATGTTTATGAATCTCAAATCTCTTGAATATCATAGGCTTTGAGGAATTCAAGTGTCTCATCTCTAGAAATATGTCTTATTTGATTTATTAACTATAAAGTCTATCTAAAAATTTATCAAAGGTTTCCATATGTTTTCATGTCTTCCTTATGGATTACTGTGATCATTTCTCTTAATTATAATAAATAATTATTTACACCCTTAATCAAACAGACTAATACTGTAAATACAATATTTGAAATTTTTGTTATGCCATTATGGTAACAATTATTTATTAGGAACAGTGTTTCCATGAGCTTTAAAAGCTCGTTGGAAACTGTACAAAAGAGAAATACAATTTGGCGGGATTATAGACAAAATATAATAAAAAATGAAGGTACAATTGGAAGGAATAGACAAAACTATATATAATACACAAGATAAAATGCAATAAGCAGATTATAAACATGAATAATAGGGAGCTCATATAACATTATGGTGGCATGATGTACAGTCAATATATAATAATTTAGAGACACAGGAGGTAAATATTAAGACTATAAGAGAGAAAAAAATTAGAGAAATTTTTTTCCTAACCTCTTATCAAAAACATAAGAGGTTCTTGATAGAGCTCACATGAGTAGTTAAGCTATTATATTTCTGTAGAGTAGCACATCTGAAGCTATTATAGCCATATTTCTTTGAATGGATGTGTACCAAAACCAACTTTTCAGAATTCTTGGTGACATGGCTATAAATGGTTGATCTCAAATTTAAATTAATGTTACTTAATTTACTATTCAAAACAATTTTTTGTGTTCCCATGGCAGAATTTAGGTCAGCACAAAGTTATAAAGGTGGTATCTGTTTGTAGGGCATAAGAAGTGGTAGCTTTAATAAAATTTTAATTGCTTGCTTTTGTAGTATTTCTAATTCATTAAACTTGCTTTTATTAGTATTAGAGCATATAATAATTAGATAATTTAAATGCCAGTGTATTAAAGAGTAGTATAATTACTTGATGTGAGCTTGAGGAACATAATACTTAAGCCTACGTAAGACCCTTATTGTAGGGTTAATTTTTTTATTATATAATTTATGTGAGGATACCAAGTTAACTTACTATTTATAATCAAACCCAAATATGTAACTTGTTCTATCCTATTTATTTCTTAAACTTTCGCTGGTGGGATTAATAATATTATTGACCTTAGAAAATATAATATAATAAGTTTCCTCTTCATTTATCGACATTTTATTTTTACCTAGCCATCTAACATTGATATTTAAATCATGTTGCATATCATTAAGTAATGTCTCTATTTCCTATATAGAGAATGTTTGCATCATCTGCAAACATGTTTATTTGCCTTCTAATATTACAGTTTGCTAAATCATTTAGTAAATTAGGAAGAGTAAAGGTCCTAATATGGAACCTTGTGGCACTCCAGTGTTTATATTAGATAGTGCACTCGTACACGTCATGAATTTCAAGTTTTCAAATAATGGGCTACCTATAAAAATCAAACTGTAGGCCCAACTTGATATATTTTTATGAGCCCTAGACAGATTAAAAATTTGCTGCATCCAAGTGCAAACATTTGTAACCACAACAGGCTTAATCCTCTTTTACAAAGTATGCCTAAGATTAGTTTTAATGGCACCTTACTACAGTAGCCCCATGGCTTCTTTGGTGCCGACTGACAGCTCACAGCTGGCATCTGACAGCTTTGAAAAGTTACCAGACCAAATTATGTATCCCTACGCCGAAACATATGATCTGCAAAAATATGTGTTTAGTAGCTGTCACTTCATACAGTCAAAATTTAGGTATATACCTAAATGTTGACTGTGATAAGTCAGCTGTGAGCTGCCAGTCAGCACCAAAGAAGCCTTTTGGCTACTGTATGTATGGAATAAATGTGTTACTGTAATAATGTTGTATCATAAGAGAGTGTGATGTGGGATAGATACATTATTATTTATATATTTGAGGTATTTAACGAGCACTTTCTGACCCAACTGATTATATCAGCACACAAGAATTTCTATGAGCGAGAGTGAAAGGGTCTATCGATTTTACCAGGAAAGTTACCTACACATACCTTCCAGGGTTCTTTTACATGCCACAATCAACATGAGTACAATGCCTTTACTTCCCCTCCAAAGGAAGTTGTGCTACAGTTGTTATTACTCAGGAAAAATCAATAGAATTCAGTTGGGTTTGAATCCACAAACATCATGTCCTTAGGCGGGCACTTTAACCAATGATCACCGAGGTTGACTGCCAAATACATTTTGGTACCCCAATTTTCTTACAAAAGCTAGGAAAAGTAGCCAGATCAACTTTTACCTATTCATACACAAGTCATGTCACTTTTAATAGATAGTCCTATTTTTCAATAGGCACTACTTATACATTAAAACTAAAAGTATATTAAAATCGTATAAATGTTGATCAGAAAATATGTATGTTTGTATTTTCTAAAAGATGTTCCAAATGTCTATTTGTAAGAAGATAAAAGAATTTCTATTAATCTTAGCAGATTTAGTTTAATTTGAAATTTCCCTCTCACAATTAAGTCTTTGCGAGGATTTAACTCAAGAAACGTAACTTTTAGGCCAATTAAAAAACTCACTAAATTTTTATAATACCAATCATTACATGCACAAAAATGTGAGCAATCCATTGATAATAAATTCAAGAAAACAAACTTCATTGTAATAAACAATACAAAACTAAACTCATTAAGTGAAGCAAGAACAAATATTGTTGAAAAATTTGTAAAATCGCATGACAGAAGCTTTATATAAGTTTATATTATAGAGCTGATTAACAAAGCAACTTGAGATCAGACAACATCTGAACTATAATAATACAAACACAGTACAAATCAGCAAATTAATATTCTCAAAAAACGTGTACACAAAGGTTTAAAATCCAAGGAGTCGATAGCGATTTAAAAAGTAAGTTCATAGAACTGGTACTAAATCGCTTGGTGTTGCAGCCTTGGAGATGGACATTTTTATTTTCAACAAATGACATTTCAGAGAATGAGTAACTTTATGTATGAAAGTGATATGAATACTAGTGAGTGAATGATATTGAAACATAAACTTGTTGAAATTTTTGAGAAGTTGTTGAAAAATATTATGCCAAAAAAACACTGATGTGTTTTTTGTTTGTAATGTGTATTTAAAAAGATTAATCATAAGAATAATGTAGATTTATTTAATTCAGCTAGTTTTTTAGCTTATGATCATGCTTAGCTTATGCATTTATAAAATATTGATGGTATTTAAAAATAAACTTTATCAAGATGAATGCCTTAAAATGACTCAAATATAAATAAAAAGGCTCAACAATTCTTATGGATTCCTAAAAGGACAAAAACTAAGAAAATGTTATTTATAATTCAATAATGATAAAAGACCCAAAAATAAGTCTAAATTATAAAATAAAATATGCATTTCTACAACAAAAAGATCAGGAATAAATTTTATGTAGGATGGCCTACTTATGAGCATTCTATAGGCCTATGATGAACTAAAAAAATGTTGGCATGTCATCAAAATCCGGGCTTTGATTATTTGATAATTATTCAACCTAACCTAATTCTGGTAATTACTTGGCAGCTTTTGTCTAACCTTGCTACCGTTGCATTCGTTAATAAATTAAAATCTCAATATTCAAAAATAAACTAAGTTTTTTTTTGTAGTACGGTATAATGTCATATTGTAAGGGATCATAGATCAAACCAATGTATTCATCTCTAATAGGCCTATGTTTATGTTTGGACTTAGATTTTGTTGAATTGTCTGAATGTTGTGAAAATAAAATAATTTCAAATAATTATAATTATATTATAGTTTGATTCACAGTTTCCTTGTGAATATAGTAATATTGTTAAATTTGTAATGATTTGCTACTTTATGTAAAATACAGTAAAGGCCTATTATATAATTTATATGTGTTTCTAGGCATTATTACCACCTTCCCTCAAAGACAAGTTTATTCTCATATTATTTCCCCCTAAATTTAGTTAGATTTCAGATGGTCTTCAGTTGTTGTTTTTCAAGCTTCTTTATTACACCACCCATTCTTACCAATCCCGTTCACTTTTATTTCCAATCATGACTCCCCTCTCTGTTTTCATGACTTTCTTGTCTTTTTGATCCAATTTCCTACTTTCACCCATGCCACTTGACTTCTCATAGTGTCAGTGGTGTATTCTGAGAAAATTAATAGGTATGCTGTACTCTAAGAGCTGTAGGGAGGATTTGGAGGTCAAAGACTCTTAACCCCCGTTGGCCAAGAAGATAAATAGATGCTTCCCCAGGAAATATTTAAACATGAGTACCTATAGTTTAGAACAATGGATCTCAAACATTTATGTTTTTTTCATACCCGCATTCTATCTTGGGAAACTTCACACCCCCCAACTCCCTTCGTCTCTCTCTTTTTTGACTTGTTTGAATCTTTGTTTCAATATCCACCATTACAGCCTATTACATATTCTGACTTCATAAAAGTACACCTGAACTATGGTCAAAACACACCAAAAAGTGAAAATACTGATGATTATCATCCACTCAAATTGTAATGGAATATCAAAACACAGCACACTGCAGTTCAGCGCAATACCTAGATAATCTGAGATTTAATTTAAAATGCCGAGGCTAAGAGCTGTGAGCACACTCCTGACTATATAAGAGTGACATACACTATTAAATGTGTTGAGTGTAATTAAAAGTACACACATGTAGCATTTTCATTTATTTGAGGCATTTAGCATGCGTGCACTTTCTGGGCCAAGTGATTATATCAGCACACGACTTAACTTAAATCTATAACAAACACAACACCCAGCCCCCCGGCCATTAATTCATCACCGTGAGAGGGGAAATCCAAATTTTACCAACAATATTTTTAGGCCATGTCAGAAATCAAACCCGGAACCCTTAGGCCAGTGGGCAGGCAAACTGCCGACTGAGCTAAGGTGTTGGTCTCGCAGATATAAATACACAAAGTAAAAAAATAAATATATTATTATTATTAGCACCGCGTCTTACTACCCGTTCGGGTTATACGCACTTACGCTAATGTGTAATGGTAGGGTGATTGTGAGATGAAAATGGAGGACCTACAGTTTAACGTGGAATCCGAACCACGGTGGAGGCCTGGCATTCCTCACATTCACAAGATGTCTTGTCAGAGGTGAAGGAAGGGTTTGGTAATCAGATAAATCTTTGCCGGGACCGAGGATCGAACCCCGGCCGCCAGCATAGAAGTCTGACACCTTACCCCGGCCGCCAGCATAGAAGTCTGACACCTTACCCCTAGACCGCCAGGTCACCGAAATAAATATAAAAAGAGTAAAATGAAGTACTACATGGATAAAGCATCCATCAGAACTTGGCGGGAGGAATAAGGTGGATTGTCCAACTCACATTGCAATAATAATTATGAGCCTAAAACTATCTATTAAATCCTAACTATGCTCCAGAAGCTATTTAGATCCGTAAACTGTGTTAACAGTAACAAAGAGGAGTTTTTTTTCCTATTGGGCATATTTTTCTATTGCTACGTCATTAGTTTATTGCTAAGACATTTACATATGAAAATAAATGTTATTTTACCTTTTTCTAATCAATCATTTAGAAACTGGAAATTACACTCCTAACTTTTGGGATTCCTTGATGTATAATTATATAAAATCACAATGAATAATAATTAGATAATGTATTCTGCAAAATATTATAAACTTATAAGCAACAATCAAAAAGCAAGGTTAAAACTCCATAAATACTTCATACTAAAAAACAAAAACACTGTCTAGCTACTACAGTTAAATTAGCCGCTCATTTCCCACCCCCACCCCTACTTCAGCCGTGTATACTCTAAAATTGTGGTAGATATGCTTGCCAAATACATGATGATACATGTGCCTAGAATGCATAAAAATAATCAAATATGTATTTAATTATTGTATAGTTTAAAGCTTGTCATGTATGCAATTATTTCACATATATTATGCTATACTAGCCTAGTAAATAATCAATGTGATCTTGATTCTTGAATATTTATTCAACAGTTGGTACATTGTTTTGCTTGCGATAAGTATTCAGCAGCCCTTGGGTTGTAAACACCCTAGTTCATTGGCCAATATTTGTTGGCGAGGGGCAAGTAGGAGTGTCGCAAACCCATAGACATTAGTCAAGGTCATTAGAACTTCTCTAGCTTTGCCTACTGTTTTCAAGCAGCAGGTCTTGGGCTCCATAAGCTGGGTAGGTAGCCGACCCTTTTGGAGGAATAATTACTTAAAACACAATATTCTTGAATTAGGAACAAATATTAGTTTACAAATTAATAATATATAGATACATTATACATGTATATTTATTCACAATCTAAAAATTACTCTTTACACAGTTTGAACAAACAACATTGAATTTAGAAACTAGTCCATATAATTATGGGTATGCGGCGCAGGACTAGAATAAGCCACTGCATAGTGTACATGTCAGTTAACTTTTTACCCTCTTTTATAAATTTTCCCAGCCAAGCCCTTGCAACAATTCTGTAGGGCTGTCATGCATCCATTCCATCTTCAGGCTATTAATCGCTTACACCTGTCGACTTATCTAGTCAATGTATAGGTGTTTTGCAATATTGTGGCGTAAGTATTGGTTAGGTGTTTTGTGCCTATCAGTTGTAAGTATAATATGTGCACTGTATTGTGGAGCTACAGGATGACCACAAGTAACATAAATTTGAGAGAAATATGCATTATGCATGAATAGGTACCAAAAGTAGCAACAACCAGTTGGGTTGGTAGGGTTAAAGTGTTGATTTTGTGCAAAAAGTGCAATAATTATCCAAGGATCAATGACTAGGCCTATTGTAAGTATGGTGAAATTAAATTAGTGGGTACTTTATTTTTCTATCAATTCAGTCATTCAAATATTTGAATGTATAAATTAGTACCCACAAATATTTACATTCATCTTATTACGTATCTAGGACTAGTCAATGTTTTTATTACATTATTAAGTTCCCCTATTCCAAAAGTTTGCATTGAATGAGGAAGTTACAATACAAAGTAATCACGACTCACCTCAACTGTTGTTCCTTTTTTACGTCACTCTCGAGTGCATGAAAATCAATTGATAGTAATGCAACAATGGAATTTACATGTTCAATTCCAGACAATAAAGTCAATATTTCTTTTCTCCCCTCTGCACATTCACGTGTGTTATCAAGAGGTGAAATCAAGCTCATACGTACTAAACAAGGTAAAATTGGACGAATTTCTTTGGCTGTACATTTTTTAAGTTCATTAACATCAACATTTAAAATTGCTTTAAATACACGAGCTGAAACAGGAAAGTTCGCATCCATTTTTATTATTATTATTATTACATGAGTAAAGTAAAGTAAAATATATACATCTATAAATATTCTACCAGAAACTTGTAAATGTTTGTTTTGTTTACATCTTCATTTTGATTGCATGCGTCAAGTGCAACAACTTCAAAAATAAAAGGTAGCTACTGTCAGTCCAAAAATAAATAGATTGATAGAAATGAAAGATGAAGTTTATTACAATTGAAAGATAGAAAATTGTAGATAAAAATATAATCGTTCTAGTGTGGTAATATAATTAATTAAATATTAATAATCCCAGATAGCAATGCACTTAACCTTAGAAAAAACTAAATATTATTAATTTAAATAAATAAATTATCTATTGTAAAATATACGGCTGTATTTGAATAGTCCACCCTTGTGCACTTGCGAACTTTGTTTTCTAGAAAATTGCAATTGCGTTGACTTAAAGAAAGGTCGAAAGTCATTAATCCAGACCTTGGTGACCAAAAATTATAGGAATTTTTTTGATGGGTTTGTTAACTTGCTGCCAATAATTAATAAATATATCTAGTGATATTTTAGTAACTTCGATAAGTAGAGTTGGCAACCTCTTATATAGTATTATTGTAGCTTACAACAGTTTAAATTATTGAATAGATAAATTCAGCATATTGTTATTTTGAATTAGGGATAATCTTATTTACATTTTGATTATATTGTACTAATAAAATACTCAAATACCTAGATTTAAAAGTACTGTTTGCTTGAGTCTAAGATTCCAACAAAGCTCAAAGTATTGAAATTTGAAATGGTTGACAGTGAAACTTTGGAATATATAGGTAGGCTGTAGGTGACAGGCCACCACTGAGTTTGTAATGATTGTGGGAGTGGGGCTAGATGCTATAGATCAGCGGCTTAAACTTTCTCGACTCGCGAACCCCTTTCACAAACATCTGAGTTCTCGAACCCCCTTATAAATATCCATAGCCATGAACTTAATTTTATACCAAATTTTTATGAAATCTAGTTATTAATTGTAATGAAATTGTTTAATATCTTTAAATTAACCTACTATAGCTCCGGTAGGTACTTTGGAATACCCCAAAAAAATAGAATGGAATAATATTGAAACTACTTAAGTACAAGTTAAAATAAATATACATTTATTTAAAAATTAAAACTGAAATTAAATAAGCAAAGTACTGTAGTAACATTTCTTATCTTTACTGTCAAAAAATTATTACATTTCACATGTTTTTAAAGTAGTACTGGAAATTGCTGCTTTTACATAGCTGAAATAGCCTCCTTTAATCACAAAATTCTATGCCAATCTAAGTCTCAACATTTTTGCAAGTTTTAACAGCCACTCTACCTCTTCACGTGACTTAGTGAGAAGGGTGTGCTTGCTTTGGATGGAAAAGAGACTTAAAGTCAGGAACCACAGATGATAAATAAAGTTTCAAGTCACTTTCAGTACTGACAACTGAGCCTGTTTCTGTATTTATATTTTTAAATAGGCATATGAAGAAAAAGATTTCTCACTCAAATACGTAGAAGAAAATGGTACCAAACCTGTAATAGCTTTATTCACTAACACTGGGAACTCCTCCCTTAACCCATTTAATGACAGTGATTTACAGCTTTTCTTTAATTCAAAATCGGTGGAAATTCAAGGAGCTGCTCTTTTTTCATCTATGCTTAATGTGGAGGATTCCAAAACTGCTGTCTCACAGGGGATTGTGAATCCAATTGTTATTATTGGACATTGTTGGGAAATATTCTCTGAAGGTTTTTCCGAGTCCCTTCAAGTGTTATTAACATTTTCGTCCAAAGAAAGCTTATTTTACCATAATGTCATAAAGGGTATCGAAGCACTCTGATTGCTAATTAAACATGTTTCCCTAAAAAAAAAAAAAATTATGAACTATTTGATATGGTCTTGCACATTAAAAACGTTAATATTCGACCGCTGAAGAGATAGGTTTAAGCTGTTCATTTTTGAGAAAATGTCTACCAAATAGACCAAAGCCTGGAGCCACATTTGATCCTGCACACACTTTGCTTTTGCGAACCCCCTGGGGATTTGCAAACCACAGTTTGGGAATCGCTACTCTAGATCTTGACCATTTGACTTTATCTTACCTTTGCTCATCTGGCATATGGAGGAATTAATTTCTGAGGTGGGGACACCATTAAGGTGAATTTCATTATTGCCATACACACAGGAAAGAGTGGAGATTGCAAGATTGCTTCTGTGAGTGGAAGTAAATAGCTCTGGATACCACCCTGGATAGTGTGGAAGGCACAGTCCCCAGTGTTGGTCCAACCAGTGAGTAATTGGAAGGGTAGTAAGAGTAAATTCTCGCCTTTCTGGATATTGGACCTGATCCAGATCATCTCACCCTTCGGGGTGGGGGGTTGGAACATAATTATTAGTAACCAACCTAGAAACTGCCCTGGGCCTTGATGCCCAAGGGTACTGAACCAGCCAATATATAATATGTATAAGCATAATGATCCCCAGATGATAATACATTCGAGAATGATGATGGTGGAAAGCAGAAGGGACCACCAGTTTAACGTGGGCTCCGAACCACGGTGGGGGCCTGGTATTCCACACATTCACAAAATGTGAAAGCACACACTTTGTCAGAAGTGAATGAAGGGTTTCGTAATTGGATAAATCTCTGCCAGGACTGGGGTTTGAGACCCAGACCCTAACACAGAGATCTGACACCTTACCCCTAGACCGCCAGGTCATTGAGGCTATAATCCTGGGCTGGGTTTAGAGAGTGGTTTTCTATAAATGGGTTCCCACTCTTCCTTCACGCAAATGTAAATATATGTTCTCAAACTCTACCTTCATCATCCCTACCCAATTAATACAGGCCTAATGACCTGCATTGGTGTCCCCATGGTCTAAGCCGCTACTCTCATGTTAGATTAGACTGCTGATGACAGTGAGGGTTTCTAAATGCTTTTCCACTTCACTCCATGCAAATGGTTGTACACTTCCTCTAGATTCAGCCTTCATCATATCTAACTAATTAGCACTTACTAGTACATTTGCGTGTAGCATATTAACAGGTAATAAGGCATGGTGCTAAAAAAGTATAGGTCTAGTTAAAAGTATAGCCTGAATGGATGGTAAATATAAAAAATCTAATTATAATAGAGAAAAGTTAAAATAACCTTAACTATACCCTGATTTTTTTTCATAGGAAGCCCAGCTTCGACCATCAGTCCAGAGTCACTAAAACTTTTAAAAAACAAGGTTAGAGAACATTTATGGTTCCTTTTGAGAAAATATTTTTTTTACAAACAAACTTACCTTTCAGTGTTATTAATTCCATAAAAGACAACAAAAAAGTCAGCCACCGTTAAGTAATCAATAAAAATGTCTATCAGAATACACACATGGGAATAATTCACCTCTAAATGTATAATCCTTCCAAAATATTATTTTAATTTAATTTCAATTGACTTGGTTAGGTTAAGCTTGGTTGTTTAATTCTTCTACTATACATTTTTTTTACATCCATTACTGTTTCCCGCCTGTGGTCAGGATCATTTTTTATTCAAGCCATATATTTTCCAGTACCGGCTTGCTACACTAGTCATAGCTAACTTAATACTAGGACAGACACAACATCCAGTCCTCGGCCATTAATTTATCAATGTGAAAGGGTAAACCCACATTTCACCATTTATACATTATTATAAACATATACAAGATTATTTTTATATATTTATTGTGAATTGGAGAGTCGAGTAAATATTTTCTAATTTATTAATTAAATATTCCTAGTAGGTAGCCTATTTGGACGGCTGACAGTGTTTTGTATTTAATATTAATTGTAAAAATCTTAGGTAAAAAATAGAGGTTTTTCCCTTTTTAATAAAAATAAATTGTAAACGTTCTTAGCCCACTAATAAATTGGTCCACCGTCACCACCACCAACATCACTACCACCATCACCATCATTCTGTTTGCTGTCAAAAGTGATCATGCTTAATATATGGCCTTTCAAATCATGTTTTGGTATATGACAACATAAAAGTAATTTTGGTAGCTTTTCCATCTATAAAATAACTGGCTTCCAATGAAAATCAGGGTATGCTTTCCCCATCTAACCTAAGACTAAAAATGATAATTAAAATGTTAATAATCAGTGTTTAGTTTTTGTTTCACAAACGACACATAGACTACACTGCATTGAACAAGTCTATGGTTTAATTGAAACTCCAGTTCTAAAGGAAACTGGTGGTTTTAAAATAAAGAGACTAGTAACAAGGTAAACTTCCAAAAAAATATATGGGGAAGGAAGAACCCAGAGCACAAAAAACAACAACTTGTGAATGAGTGCTAAACACTAAAATAAACACTCCAAAATTTAGCTAAACATGTTTTATCAACTTTCACTTTTCACATTAAAATTACTACCAAAACACATTTTAAGTTCACTATACTGAAACATTTTTGAAAACATAATTAATTGGGTCCTAGGGCATACATGAAATAAAACCAAATTAAAATATTTCGCAAATTGACTAACTTACTGTCTTTTAAAAGCATATCTGGGTTAATTTTGTTGATATAAATGTGATTTGCTATTATCAAACCTTGATTACATTTAGTGAATCACAGGTTTGGTTACCATATCCAGGTGTCATTTTTTAACAATGCTTCATTATGAATTAAAAGATATTACAAAAATGAAGTACACAGCATCCTCTTCAGTCTAATTACTACTACTTCCTGAGGAAGGTGCTTGAATAGCATCGACATATTGAAGTGTGTGTAAATTTGTGTTAGTGTCTTTTCTTTTATTTGTGTTCTACTTTTTTCCTAATACTTTATCATTTTATTCATTACTAAATGATTTTGCTCAGTGCACTTTTTTCATACATAAAAATGAAGTACAGTAATATAAAGTAAAATTATTTTAAGATAGGCCTATAAGCCTAGTGAGTAAGTTAAATTTAGAAACGGTCAAAGTCTTCAGTTTTTTTATTTCCATTATTTATTATTTCAAGTTTTAATTTTGCTTCCCTTGTGAATAGCTTTGATAATTTAGCTCTTGTCACTTCTGAAGACTGAAGCTCATATTCAACTCCTTTTGGGTTGTCAACATGCCATCATGTTTTTGTTTTTATCACCACGTCTTATTACTCGTTTGGGTTATACGCATATGTACTAATTACACTAATGGTTTTAGGGATGAGGAAGGTTATATTTATAAAAAGTATACTTAAATTTATGTGGAGGGATAGTGGAAAACAATTTTTGGAAAACCACCCTCAGTACAGCCGAATTAGATTCAAAACAAGATCTCTTCATCATTAGCATTCTAGGCTACTGCTAGAGTAGCACCTTAGACCATGGGTTCACCAAAGTGGGTGCTATCATATTATAAAACAAAACTGGATCTTGGCTACCAACCACTGGTGAAGTCATAAGAGCTATCAGCAGCTCTTCTGCAGAAAGTGGTTAATTTTTTCTGTTGTGACAACGCTAAGTCATCTGACTTTCTCAGTGCTACACTCTGGTTTATATTAACTTGGAAAAGTAATATATAGAAAAATGAAAACCCCCATCTAACTTAACTGTATTTTAGAAAGTTTGTCATTTTTAGTTCTACCTGTTTAGTACACTAAATTTAAATTAATTTTACTGCAGTGTTTATTGTGAATTATTTTGCAGTATTAATTTACTTTAATAATTACTGACAATTTACAAATTTCATAAAAAAATATACTGGTTATTTCTGTGAAAAAACCAATAAAAGTGACAAATTTAACATAAGCAAGAAGGGGCTGTGGCAGGGGGCTCAGGCGTTTGTTTATTTTTACTTACAAGGGTGAAAGAGGGGCTCTAAAGGTGCTTACATAATACCTGAATGCCCCCTAATTTGCATTCATGCATAGCTTAGGTAAACTAAGTTTAAATTTGATATGTGTTTTTTTTCTAGGTTCCTTTATAGTGCTGTTATTGGTTGGAATGTTGTGGGGTTGCACTAATCCCTTAATCAAGAAAGCTAGTGCTGGCATAGAAAAAGTCAACGCGCCTAATGTTTTTCTGCAATTTTTTTATGAAATACAATTTTTACTTAAAAACCTTAAGGTTAGTCACTATAAAATGCTTAAAGTCGGTAGATTTATAGCACTGCCAAAGATTTAGTAGCAGTTCAGATAGCCTAACATTAAGTTTTAACAGGTATCACTGCACCAATTCTTGATATTATTCATCGTGCCCTAATACAACAATTGTATTTCAAATGGTTCCATGGTTTCCTACATTCTGAGAATTTGCCAATAATAGCAGAGTAAAAATATATTAACTTATGGTGTGTACAACAGGTGGGGCAGAAAGTGTTTACATATTTAATACTATTTTAATCATTAAATACCTCAATATAAACTTAAAATAACATCATAAGATATACAATTTTCTACATATTATTGAGTTATTCATTTTTTAAAAGCATTGTCCTTATGATGGTCAACATTACATATAATACATTGTTGTTGTATGCACTCTTTTAAACTCAACATGACTATGTGCAATGTCTCTTGTTGAATTGCTTCAAGTTCCACAACAATTCTTTCTTTAAGTTCCTGAAATTTTTCTTGGGCAAGTCATGTAGACATGACTCTTTAAAATGCCCCACAAAAAAAAAGCCCGAAGCTGTTAAGTCAGGTTAACATAGTGGCCAGGTAATGTCCCCAATTTGTAAAACGGGGTGCCCAGGAATCATTTTGTGAAGCACATCCATTGATGTTTGGGCTATGCGGACCATTAGCCGATTGGCTGAAACCACATGTTGTTAGTATCTTTGCCCTTACATTGCAGTTCAGGGGTCAGAAAGGTTTCTAACATGTGGCACTACCGATCAAATGTTATTGTTACTGTTGAATGATTCATCTTTGAAGAAGTAAGGCCTCAATATGCCTAAAGATAAAACATTACAACACACTCACTTTTTTGGGGTGAAGGGAAGTTGGTTGCATATCCTCGAGAATCTGTTGCCCAATAGGAACAGTTGAAGCATTTCAACAAGAGACAGTGCAGTGCACAAAATCATGTCAAGTTTTGAGTAGCTCATATAACGATGTAGTGCATAAAATTGTGGCCATCATAAGAACATGTTTTTTTTTAATGATTAATTCAAGGGTATGTAGAAAATTTTAGGAAATCTTGTTTTATTTTAAGTTTAATTTGAAGCATTTATTGTTCAAAATAGTAAAGATATAATGTTAGTAAATGTGTCAACACTATTTTCCCCACTCTTTATTTACTCAAGTATAGTATCCATTTGTCTTTTTAACTTATTCATTCAAGTAATTAAGTGTGCATTCATATTTGAATTGATATACTTAAAACATTCAAACCCTTCATCATCCTATACCTTTAAATTTTTACACAGTAATTAAAAGAGTGCCCTAAGTGGTCGGTATTGTGCATAGCTGTTTTCAAAAGTCACGGCCATCGTTAGCAATGGAATGAGACACTAAGTTGTTTTATTCAAAAATGTGATGATGATATAATGATGGTATGATATGTAAAATTGTCTCTTTTGTTGTATTTTGGTGTTGTTTAAAAACAATTTCTTAAGCCAAACGTAAACACAAATATTTAGTGATTGCTGACTGTTAGTAGTCTTGTAATATACACAAGTAGTGGGTGGAGGAACATTTTTTAAACTTAAAAATAAAATAAAAACTGTCTAAAGATTTAGCTGCATTTTGACTCACATCAGTAGACAGTAAAAGATAATGTTTTAAGTAAAGTGAATAGTAACATAATCTAGCTGAGATAGCCTTGGGATCAAATTAACCATCAATAAAAATATAAATACTTCACCTTGCTGCTTCAGCTTTTATACTGAAATATATCTTCAATGGTAGATATTAATATATGCTAAAAACCATCATATTTGTAGTCCCGGTCTGCCAGGCCACTCCTCCCTACTATGACTATTTGCTATTTTTATTTGTTTCAGTATTTGGTGCCATTAGTATTGAATCAAGCTGGTTCTTTGCTATATTTTTTAGCCCTAGCAAAAACTGGTAAGAATTAATAAGCTCATCTTAATTTGTTTAGATGCCAAATGTTTTATATTCAAAGGACCAATAGATTTTAAAATGTCCCTTATAATTTAAATATGTTAATACTTTGCAAATTGATAACCCTCCTCTTATTATTTTGTTAAATCTTTTATGTCTTTGAAGTTTTTTTTTTGTTTTTTTTGCTTCAGATCTTACTTCCAGTTTGGGCTGTAGGCTTATATATTTAATAACACTACTGTAATTGAGTATGAATGAAAAATTTAGAATCTAGAGGAAATGTATTTGTATTCACATGGAGGGAAAGTGGAAAACTATTCAGAAAAAAATAAATTATAGGTAATACTTTCAGGATGGATTAGAGCCCCCACCCTCCTAGGTATTATTATTATTATATTATGTGTTCTGTCTTACGACAGTTCCATTCCTTTTGTCAGTTAATTTAGACCACCATTGTGCCCTGTCCCCACTTAAAAATTACATGTGTGATCTTGACATGGGAATCCAAACCAATACCTTTGGTTCAGTGCACCATTGATGTGCCAGTATCCCAAGGAGTCCAAGATGCTCTCATCTAGAGGGGAATGTAGTCTTTATTATTTGAAACAGGCTTTGTATATATTTGTATATTAAATCGTCAAGCTATTAGAGTTATACACTTATATTATTTATATTTATATTTAGCACCGCGTCTTACTACCCGTTCGGGTTATATGCTTTTAGTACTAATTACTCTAATGGATTAGGAATTGGGAAGGTTGAATTAGAGGAAGTGAACCCGCATTTGCGTGGAAGGAAAGTGGAAAACCATTTAGGAAAAACCACTCCCAGTTCACCCGACCGAGATTCGAACCTCGATCTCCCCATCCTCAGCAGTAGAGCTCAACACGACAAGCGCGTTAGCCAACTACGCCACCGAGGCGGGTCACACTTATATTAATTCCGCTAATACTGTAGGGGTGAAACCTGCCTCGGTGGCGTAGTTAGCTAACACGCTAATTTCCTGTTGGTCAAAACTGCTGAGGACGGGGAGATTGAGGTTTGAATATCTCTCAGGTGAACTGGGGGTGATTTTAATCCTAAATGGTTTTCCACTCTCCCTCCACGTGTATGTGGGTTCACTTCTTCTCTATTCAACCTAGCCAATCCCTAGCCCATTAGCTTAGTTAGTACTTAAGAGTATAACTCGAATGGGTAGTAAGACGTGGTGCTAAATAATATTATTAATGAAAATTGTAGTGATGAATAAGTGAGAATTTAGAGAAAATGTCCCTGTATTTGTGTGTAGTGAAAGTGGGAAACCATTATGAAAAAAACATCTCCCACCTGGTATTCAAACTCTTGACCTCCCCTTCACTAGTAAACCATTGAGATTGAAATTGAGCCAATGTGCCCATTGGTGCAGGTTTCTTTCATTGCTAACCACTTAATACAAAACAGCACAATAGAAATAATCCAAACTTGATTGATGACAATCATTTTTCACTTATCTTTTTTTTTACATCCATAAATGTTTTCAGCCTGTGACCTGGGTCAGTTTTTTATTTAATCTATATATTTTCCACTACCTGCTTGCTACGTCTGTCGTAGCTTCATATGCCTTATAATCCAACTTAAGACCAGGACCAGGCACAACATCCAGTCTTTGGCCGTTAATTCATCACTGTGAAAGGGTAAACCCACATTTTACCATTGATAAAGTTTTCGGCCATGCCAGGAATTGAACCCAAGACCCGTAGCTCAGAAGACAGACACGCTACCAACTGAACTAGTCATATTTTTCACTTATTTACAGTTGCTTATCTAAGTGAATCATAAATGTCTGCTTTAGTAATGAAATTATTTTAATTACTTGAAGCCTTAAACACCTCTTGCCAGAGTGGTTCACCACTACCACCGTGTTGATGTGTTTCTGGTGGGGTGGAATGGAACGTAAGTTAAATTCTGTAGTTTTGCAGTTTTTATAACAAAATATTTTTGGCTAAAATAATTTAAATATTGCTTTAGTAGATACGTTTGTATCAATTTTCCTTTTGGTTGGTTTTCAATATTTGTCATAGGCCTCACAAAATTTGACCAGGAATTTTTCCTCTCATTTAAAAAGCTTTTGGTCATATTACACAATGCCATGGCAAATACTCAAGAGCTGTTGAGACTATATGCATAAAATTAAACTAACTGTATTTACTGAAACTAGGATTGTGGAGTTGGTACACCAAACCTTTGACTCCTCTATTATCTACTGTCTGACTCAGATTCCTTCATAAATGTTTAACTGTACATTAGGCTAATTAGTAATAGCAAATTTACTGCAGTAAAATGGTAGCGCAAGGTATTTAATCACCACCGCATGAATCATTAGACCACTTAAGTTCATAAAACATAAAATCGTGGGGAGCTTCTTTGGCATTGTCAATTTATATTTAAATGAATTTGTCAAGTCATATTACAAATACTGCTCCTGGAAGATAAAAAACTATATAAAAAATTTAACTTATGCTTTTACAATACTGTTATACTATTATAAGTTGTTATTTTGAAGCCAGAGTCGGGGTTGGTGTCAGTATATTTTTACCAACTCAAACACTGACGCTTATCAAAATTGTTGATGACTTCACAACTCTTACTAAAGTATTGTCTTATTTACTGTTTACAAAAAGGTTTTAACTTATAAGAACAGAAAAAATTAGTGACCTTAACTTGCGCTTCTTTCATAAGAAATTAGGAGACCCACATCAATAGTCACATGGTTTAAGCCATCTCTCACACAATGGATTAGATTGGCGGTAATGGTGAGATTGGGTATTTGAATCATGGTAAGGTTTACTGAGGGTGGCTTTCTATAATTATTTTCCCACTCTCTCTCCATTTAAATGTAAGTACATTTCCTCTAAGTGCTACCTTCCTCATACATACTCCATCATTGTAAATGTGTAAATAACCCAGATAGTTAGTAAGACACAGAAAGAAATTAGACAATGAGAACAGCTGTTTAACTCGCCTTGATGGTGTAGTTGGCTAACGCGCTTGTCGTGTTGAAGCTCGACTGCTGAGGACGGGGAGATCGAGGTTAGAATCTCGGTTGGGTGAACTGATGGTGGTTTTTCCTAAATGGTTTTCCACTCTCCCTCCACGCAAATGCGGGTTCACTTCCTCTAATTCAACCTTCCCAATTCCTAATCCATTAGCGTAATTAGTACTTAAAGCGTATAACCTGAATGGGTAGTAAGACGCGGTGCTAAATATTATTATTATTATTATTAACAGCTGTTTAAATAATAATAATAATATTTAGCACCGCGTCTTACTACCCATTTGGGTTATACGCTTTTGGTACTAATTACTCTAATGGATTAGGAATTGGGAAGGTTGAATTAGAGGAAGTGAACCCGCATTTGCGTGGAGGGAGAGTGGAAAACCATTTAGGAAAAACCACC
>CABFOV010001066.1:85854-110623 GCA_902141375.1 Timema poppense
GGGGCATTGATCCTGCCCCCCCCCCCCCTCCCCTTTCGTCTTCCAACTGGCACCCCTATCAGCACATGATTGTGCTCATCTAGTTGAGTTTAAGGACTCTGTATTTAAATATTGTCAAGAGCTAAGACTGTCAGTGTAAAATTGGGTATGTTCACATTCACAAAGTGGAAAATTAATATTTGGAGCCTGGTTACTGAGTTTATTTCAAAAATAGGCTATACCTTGATCTTTTTTTTTATTGAAATTTGGAACACCTTTTATAAAATACAAACCTAATTTTTTATGGTCAAATTTGATAACATTTTGTTGACCTTGGTGGTCTTGGGGTCAAGTGTTTTCCTCAGGACCTGATGTTTGTGGGTTTAAACCCAACTGGGGTTGGCAGATTTTTTTATTGATAAAAAAACTGTAGCATAACTTCCTTCGTAGGAGAAGTAAAGCCGTCGGTCCCATGTGGGTTGGGACATGTTAAATAACCCTGAAATGTATGTGAAAATATCTTGCCTGGCAAAATTGGAAGCCCCTTTCGCTCTCGCTCATAAAAAAAATCTAAAATGCTGATACACTCAGTTCAGAAAGTGTACGTTTAATACTTCAAACAAATAAATAACATTTTACTATATTATTATTATTATTTTATAGTTATTGATGATCATTGGTGAAATGTGTGCTACCCTCTCACGTTGATAAATCAATGGCTGGGAACTGGATGTCATGCCTGCCCTAATCTTAAGTAAGATTATAAGGCATATGAAGCCCCAACATACCTAGCAAGTCGGTAGTGGGAAATATATAGCTTGAATAAAAAAACTGACCCAGACCATAGGCTGGAAACAGTAATGGATGTAAAGTAAAGTTATTGGTGGTATGTGCCAAACATGACAGTGGCAGATCACATAAACTTACATATGAATATGTGGGAGCAGTTTTAGTAACTTTTTCTAGATCTTAGATATATCTATTCATAAGAAAATTGGGAGGAAAAAAATAACCCTTATTAGCAGGCACACTCAAAGTTTAATAATAAAAAAAAGTCAATTATTGCCAATACTGCTTGTAGAGTAGGCCTAAACTGCATTTTAAACATCCAATAATATAACCACATAGTGAAAATGACTTGATACGCTAACTGCCCAGATTAAACATACCAACCTTTTATCATATTTAACACTGAGAAATACTTCTCAAAAACATTTCAATTATTCTTGTATTATTATTATTATTATTATTATTATTAGCACTGCGTCTTACTACCTGTTCGGGTTATACGCACTTACGCTAATGTGTAATGGTAGGGTGATTGTGAGGTGAAATGGAGGACCTACAGTTTAACGTGGAATCCGAACCACGGTGGAGGCCTGGCATATTATTATTATTATTATTTGAGTATGAATATGATGGTGTCCACACAAAGGTAACCATATACATCATAAACACAAATATTTTATTATTATTATTATTATTATTATTATTATTATTTGAGTATGAATATGATGGTGTCCACACAAAGGTAACCATATACATCATAAACACAAATATTTTATTATTATTATTATTATTATTATTATTATTATTATTATTATTATTATTATTAGCACCGCGTCTTACTACCCGTTCGGGTTATACGCACTTACGCTAATGTGTAATGGTAGGGTGATTGTGAGATGAAATGAAGGACCTACAGTTTAACGTGGAATCCGAACCACAGTGGAGGCCTGGCATTCCCCACATAACACAAATATAAATTAAAAGTAATTAAATAGATGGTACAACACAAACTTTATCATATGGAATATTATAGCTTGGAAGAAATTCTTCAAAAATATATTTTCAGTAAACTACCCTTTAATAAGCGTTCCTCAGAAAAACAAACATTTTGTTAAACACAATAATTCCAATAAATACTCTTTGTATATGGATTTTAAACAAAATATTCAAAATTTTATAAAATATGTTTTTTTTTGTAAGCTACTATATATGCCATTCCACTCTTAAATTGCAGTATAAGTCTTATGAAGCACGCAGTTGCCATATTTTACCTACTTGAGACAGATCTTATATTAGAAAACCAACCTCGGTGGCATAGTTGGCTAACATGCTAGTTTCGTGTTGAGCTAGACTGCTGAGGATAGGGAGATCAAGGTTCAAATTTTACTCCTGGGGTAGTTTTTCCTTAATAGTTTTCCACCCCCCCTCCACACAAATGTAGGTTCCCTTACTCTATATTCAACCTTCCCAATTCCTAGCCCTTTAGTGTTATTATTATTATTATTACTATATTAGAAACTTCAAGTTGTATAAAGTTTAAACTCTTTATGGAAATACATTTGAAGTTTGACTTATGCTAATCATTTGTTAAATATTATTAATAATATAAACCAGATTTTAATAAACACTGCACAAAATCACCTGCGATGAGTAGGTTGGGAAGTATGTAGAACTAAAGATGTTTTTACAAGTCATCTAAAACTGTTTTCCTCTCCTCTATAGATGAAAATGTGTGTGCACATTCTTAAACAATTACCTAGCTCATCCATACCTTATAAAATTGATTATAATATAATTAGACTTGCTTGGGTGGCTGCATGGTCTAAGGTGCTACTCTTGCGATAGACTATACTGCTGATAATGAAGAGATCGTGGTTCGATCCTGGTCAAGTTTATTAAGGTGGTTTTTCCTAAATGATTTCTCACGCTTTCTTCATGCATATATGGAAATATGTACTTCCTCTAAATTTAACTTTCCTCATCCCTAACCCATTAGTGCAATTAGTACATCAGTGTATAACCCGAATAGGTAGTATACTTCATTCACGGTAGGAGTTTACCTCTGAAAGGTCTTTTTTCTTACCAATATCCTACTATATAATAGATTTCTGGTAGGGAAAAAAGTCCTTTCATAGGTAAACTCCTACCGTGAACGAACTTCGTGCTGATATGTATAGAGTCATAGTTTTATGTTCGATTACAATAATTACAATTAAATCACTAAAATAATGATAGAGACACAACACTAATATCTCACATTATTGATAGAAATACCTCTTAGCTAGGTATGTTTAAAACAGCTGTGTTTCACATTTTCTGGCTGTTATCAGTAGTTGGGGATTCATTGGTGCTAATCTCAGCAGAGCTATTTTTATAGTTACACTTATTACTATGCCTAGCACATGTATTTTGTCTCTCGGCCACTTACAAGTACTATTTTTAAACAAAAATATACCTTAAGAATCAGAAAAGTGTCCAAGGGTAAGTGCACTGGTATTTGCCTGGATATGTGAACATATCAATTGATAACCAGGTAATTATTTTATTGGGTGTATTTTATTTGCATTTTTAAACACCCTGATATAGCAACACACGGCTTACAAACTATCCTAATATTACTTAGAAAAACACAACAGTCAGTCCCCTTACAAATAAAAATCTTCAGAATGGAACTCTTATTACATTAGCTACTGACTGTGGTACGGTGTTTGACTCATTTCAGTAAATTCAGCAAGGATTCAAACCCTGACCTGATTACTACACAATTGAAACAAGACTTATGATGTGATATATTTGTAAACTCGTGATATTGAGATATGATGCTAGTTTTCATATTTTATAAAAAAAGAATAGGTGGTTTGATAATGCTTTCAAAAGATGCACCAGTAAATGTTATATAATATTGCATGCTTATTCCTTAAAAATAGCGATGTTCATTTTTAAGCTACAAATTGGCTTAAAAAGGACAGCGCTGACCAGGAAACCAGGGGTCTGAAAGTGATTGTAAGTGTCCATAAAAGCCTGTACTGCAATTTAAAAGTGGAATATCCTATAAAACTATTTTCAATTTGTAAGGATAAAAACGTGTTTTTATTAATTATCACTAAATAAGATTCCCATAGGTATACCCATTTTGACCTAGATCTTCAAGGACAATTAAGAAAAATTTCAAATTTCTATGATTTGTCATAAGTAAATTACCCTTAAACTAATTTATCTTAGAAAAATAAACATACATTATTATTGATCATGTAAAATAGTCCTCCTTCCTCATCCTAACCAATTTTGAACAAAATCATTACATAACTTTTCTCAAAAAAATTCACAAAAATCATTAATCAGTAAACTACTATAAAATGAATTTTTATTAGAAAAACAAATATATATAATTATTTATAGTGTAAAAACTTAATAAATATCATTTTGAGCCAAATCAATTTTTAAACTAATCAAACTTTTTTCCATTCTGATTTAAGTAGGTGTCGTCTTGTATTTAACAGCACCGCACTTGAGGTGTGATAAAGTCTGACCAAGAAACTAGCCCTTTGTCTTGATAGGAGAAAGTAAAAAGTCCAAAGAGTAATTATTGAAATTTAAAGGGTGTTGTGTGAATGAGAAAGAAGCAATTTATGAATTATAGAATAGGAATTTTTATTGTTAAATATGAAAACTAAAAACCTCTTAACACTTGCAAACTGTTTTGTCATGTGCCCCTAACAAAAATATACTTTCTAAATCCCCCTTACACTAGTAATGAGGGGATTCAATTCTGATAAAGGTAATTTTAGATTTTAATCTTAATATCATCCATTTCATTTGTTTTCTTTCAAGACAAAAATAATATCTCCTAGGGTGACCTGGTGGTCTAGGGGTAAGGTGTCGGACTTCTGTGCTGGGAGTCCGGGGTTCAATCCTCTGTCCTGGCACAGATTTATCTGATTACCAAACCCTTCCTTCACCTCTGACAAGACATCTTGTGAATGTGGGGAATGCCAGGCCTCCACCGTGGTTCGGATCCCACGTTAAGCTGTAGGTCCTCCATTTTCATCTCACAATCACCCTACCATTATACATTAGCGTAAGTGCGTATAACCCGAACGGGTAGTAAGACGCGGTGCTAATAATAATAATAATAATAATATTATCTCTTTAACTTTTCTTTTTGATTGCTGTATGATTATGACTTGTATAGCTTTATAAATTGTAGCAATTTAAAAAAGAACATATATTGGGATGGTCTTGGTTTTAAAATGTTTTTTTTTATTAAAATATTGGAATACAACCACTAATATAATACAAAAAGCACCTTATTTCATTTGCTGATGCACATTGTTAAAAATACAATGTGAATAATCACATATTATGTTACAAAATCAACAGTAAAATTCTACATCCTAAGGTTAGATTCAGTGCTTCACAAGTATACTCACTGTTTTGAGTTTGTGCAAAAAAGTTTTGAGTTTTAACTATACACGTTACCTGGTACTCCATATAAAAAAAAAATCATGACCACTTTTATCTTAATATTGTTGTATTTATATTTCATACTGACTGAAACAAATTTCCAATAATGGCATGCATTTCCATCACAATTTAACTTTTTAACATGTTTGTTAGTTTCAAATAACTTATTTTAAATATTCATCTTTATAAAGATAAAATTTTAATTTCAATTAGTTGTAGAAAAGTTATTTAAATATCTAAACTTTTTAAAGGTATTAAGTTGATGGCTTGGTTAGAGCTTAAAAGAGCCTATTTAAATCCTCAAAGTCATACCAAAATTATTTAATGATGTTAGAGACACATGTTTTTTAACTAAATTTTTAGCACTAGGGTAAACATATGTGGTACTAGATGATTTATGCATACTATTTGTATGTTTATGCCAAAACAAAACTACCCTCAAACTAATGTTCAATATAATTTCAATTTGTCTTGATTTTAATGAAGTTCAATAAAACTCAAAAATAGCTGCACTCACAAAAACAATTCAACACTATTTTGATCTTACAGATCTGGACTTGCTTATCTTTTACATATACTTTCTTATATTATTATGTTTAAAATAATGTGTTATACTCTATATTAAATAATGAATCTAAATATGCGTCAATTAAGTACTTTATTTCATGAATCACTTTGACATGTTCCTGCACTGCCTAGAAAAACCTGTATTTGTATTGTTTTATCATTCCAGATAGATGGCATTTAAACCACAAAATGTGAGAGTGAATCATTTATTTAGTCATAGAAAGATAAATTATATGTGTATTTAAATACAACCGAATGGCACTTTTAGTTGATATATTTCTTATATTCTATACTGTAAAGCTTGTGAAGACAAGTTTTATTTTTAGTTCCTTTACAGTACAACATAAATATGTCACGCTAAGTGGAATATCACAGCAAGTTGCTTAACCATGGAACATTTTATAGCTTGATTATGTTTTTGAAATACTTGTCATTGTTTCGTTTTCTTTTACAAAATGTGAACTCATCTCAATGTGTTAATTTAAGTTAAACTCTGAGAGAGATCATTTACTCAGTTTTGGGGAAACTTTATCATTAAGTAGCTAAATTCATTCTCAAGTATGTCATGCAAGTAGAAATAATTCAATAGCGGACACCCTGATAACACTTCTTGTATGGTATACATGTTTTGGATAGTGGATAGATCACTACATCAACGTTACTGCACTGGTTGACAGGCTGACAAAGGCATCATTCTCATTTTTATTGGTTTTCTGGTGACTATGAGGTTGAAGTTTGAAACCCAGCCAGGTGCACCGAGGTATTCTTTCCTAAATGGCTTCCCACTATTCCTTTTACAAATGCAGATACACTTCCTATAAACTTTATCTTCCTCGTCCCTTTATCATAAGTTTAAGAATGTGGATAGCCCAGCGAGTAAGCAAGGCACAAATCATAGAATTAAGTCAAAGGGAAACTTAATTTGATGAGACTGACCACAAACAACAAAAACAAACGATATTGACATTACATGAAACTGCAGTTCATTAAAATAACATATCAAGGATTGACAGGTGAGTCAATGTGGATAGTTGCACAAGAATGCTCATTTCTCACCTTAATGCAAGTAATATGGGGTTTGGTAGCACTGGTAACATGTTTCATCAATGAAGCAACTAAATAATGTGTGTTAGTGCTTTTTTGTCAAAATAAACTTTGATAAATTGCTATGACTGTGAAATTGGTTTCAATGTCCTCTCAGATAACCTGGAAAATGCACTAGTTTCCTAATGCTTTCTTGGCTATTAGTGGGCCATAATTAAGTTTGGGGCAAAGTTTCCCCATTTCTGATATAGCTTATTGAGCCTGTTTGATTTTTTTTTATCGATGAGCTAAGGTAAGTATCATCTCTAATTTTATAGTTGGTCAAGATTTGTTCCATTCTGTTTTCTTTGGTGATAAGACAATAGTAATTTTGAATGACAATTTTCTATGGGAAAATATTTTTGTATAAGAAAATTGATCTTTTTTTTTTCATTATTTATGTTTAGTGAATTTGAGTTGTGTGTGTTAGTTTTATGTAATTTATTTTTGTGTTATTAATGTGACAATACAAAATAAACTAACAAAAGTGTAACTATTATATAACTTCTAAGTTAACAAAATGTATTGCAACTTTTTGGGGCAAGATGGTCTCAGATACATTCTTGCACCTCACTTCAGGCAACATAAAGAGTTTGATGAATTACATACTGCACTATAAAACAAAATCTATGTATAACGTATTTACATTTCTCACTTTTTGTTCCTAAGTTTGAACCATCCTGAGGTTCTTGTATCTTTGGGCATAGATGCTGATCTGTTTAGATTACTTGATGCTTTTTTCCCTTCTATTATCTTTCTAGAGGAACCATTTTTGTAACTTTTATTACTGTTTCGATCTATAGCTGATGAGTTTAACATGTTACTCTTTTTTGATGCCACTTTGTTTTGCTGGTTTCTTGTAGATGCCTCATTTTTATAGGTTAGCGATTCAACAGATGTTGATAAATTTCGTTTTTTTGATGAACTTGTATCTTTATTTTGATTTCTTGTGCCTAGGGGGCTATCTCTATGACTAAGTGACTCCACAGACATGGCTTTGTTAACCTTTTGTTTCTGAAAACTTGGTCGAGCGGTTTCATCATTTCTCCGTCTCGCAGTGCCACGATTTATGGTGGAAGAGCTAGTGGCTGGAACTTTTGGGGGTTTTCCGTTGCCTCGGCCTGAAGACTCATTATCGTAGTGGACATCCATCCCTTCTCGGTAATGTTTAGGTTTCCATGGGGCTAGGACAGATATAGACCGGGATACGGTGCGGGTTTGGGGTTGTAGTCGGGAAGAAGCCACTGATGACAACTCCTCCCGGCTCTGGGCTCTTCGCTGGGACTTTGCCCCTAGACCAGGGCCAGGAATATCACCAACTGAAACAATCATACAGTTGTCATCATATTCACATAAATGGACTGTAATAAACGGAATCAAGTCATAGTAGCCTACCAATGAATACTTTTACTACAAATGAATGAATAGATAGTAAAAAGGTTGACGTAAATAACTTTGAATATTAAGAACTGTTTACAATTATGCTATACACTATCTAAAAACTTATTAAAATAAATAAGTTTAAAATATGAATTGTACAATATAGTATTTAAAAAATGTAAGTGTGATACAATTAATATGTTTTAGTCTGAGTTGTAACATACTAATAAAGTAATTAAAATTTATTTTTTCCAACCTAAGCTTAAGTGATTATAGTTTCTAGAAGATACATTTTTTTAAACTATTTTTCATGTAATAAATATTACACCGGAGATTGTTTTCTTTTTGTGTTGTTAATTTCGATAGGAAGTATTAATTTCGGTTATTAGAAGCATTATTGACAAAGTTTTACCTTGATTTTCTTACAAATGGGCATTTATATCATATTAAATATATTGTAGTCAACATTGATAGCATTTTAACATATTATTAGTATTACTTTTAAGGTAGCAATAATATATATTGTAACAAGATTAGTGCTCAACAGCGGGACCAGGGCGCTCTCATTGTTTACCCTGGCTGCGCTCCGTGTTCTCTTTGTCTCCCTCCTAGTCTAGCAGGTAGGCAGCGGCCTTCTCACTTGACTGGGGGATTAGAGGGGATGGGGGGGAGGATGGAGACACGCTTGGAAGGGTTTGGGTCCTTTTAATTCTGGCCTAGTAGTCTAGAAGTGGAGGATTCGAGACCCTTATTTGGCACCACCCCTATATATACACGCTAAGCGATAGCCAGGTGTGCTCAGTTCTTGGTTCTCAACCAGTGAGACCGGAAGTGGACCAGCGAGTCCAGTGTTCGTGTGGTGCATGCCGGTGTGGTGTGTATGGCGCTGGGACCTGTGGTGGGGGTGCAGTGAGTGTCTTAAACATTGAAAGTGGATTGTGTCACGGGTGGGCGTTTTGGGAAACTGATATTTGGATGTTTGACTATTTATTCTGTGTTTTTGTTAACAAGCTGTTTACTTGATTTGATGTAATTTTATTTGATGTGTTTTCATTTGTTTATTAATTTAAATACAATTACTAGCATTACTTACCTCAGTGAACTGCTTTGTTATCATTTATTCAGCGTTATTCTATTTATTATGTCCTTATTTATTTATTAATTTACATAATTACTTTGACTACCTAATTTGTTAAATTGTTTAGCTGTATATTTAATTCTGTGAATGTTTTTTTAGTGGTGTTTTTAATAACCAAAACCTTGGGTGATCTTCGAGTATTTTAATTCATATTTAGCCTGCAACATATCCCAATATCCTCAAAAGAACTTGTGGTTCACACGTTCATGTGTGAACGTCTCATGACCCTCCCAGGTCACGTGCACCCCTAAAATGTCAGTTGCAGCTCACGTGATTTGATTACATGAAAGTAAATCTAGTAAAAATTTTCTGTCAGATATCTCATTACATAAGAAAATGGGTGTATATGGTTGTTCTTGACTCGGGAGACTGTTTTTTAATCTCACTTTAGGGGAAATGTAGGCTCCCTTATCCACAATGCAGAGTTTAATTCTATGTCATAATGAATGCTAATGTATTTCTTTTAAGTTCACCCTTATAATTAATTATCTTTACTAAAATTAGATGTGCTACATAATTACATTTTTTTTTATGTTGCATAAACAATTTTTTCATCCACACAAGTTTATTGAAATAGGATGCCACAAGCTGATGTCCTCGATATCTAAGTCAAGACATGTTAAGCCTGCTTGTGTACGTTATTAAGTTGTCACTCACACACCTGTAGCCGCATGAAGATATACAACAGATCTCTGTGATTGTTGGCTGCTGTCCCCCTCTGTAGTGCTTTCAGCTGAACTGGTCGCCACATCTCCTGCGCTGCGGTGATGTCTGTGGTGGTTCCGTAGTCCTCCACTGGAGCTATGTTGTGGTACCTGTCAAGTTGGTGGACGTGAAAAATAGTTGCAGAGTGAAGGCAAAGAGTGGTGTATAACAAATAACATTTTTTTAGTGTAATATTTAAAATTTCATTTTGTTTGGCTAACAGAAACAATGACACCATGTTTAACACAACTTACACCACAGTTACAGTCAAAAATATGCTAAATCTATGTTGTTTTTAATGATATAAACAAAAAGTTTGAAAAATTTGCCAGAGTTAACCCTCAAGCGAGATCGCTGGTATATTTAACATGGGCAGGCGCTCACTCTACTTTATACTCTAGTGAGTTTTCATTGAACTGTTGATACTTGTATGTTGGAAATAATTTGTTTTTCATGTTTTGTTTTAATTAGGGGCAATTTAAACACACCCCAGTAAATATAATAAAAATAATTTATACAAAATCTTTATTAATGTGTTAGTAAACAAAAATTTAATAATTTGTTTTGTGAAACTTTTCCTGGTGGGAATATAATTTCATACCATTATGAAAAAAAGAGTTTTTTTTAGGGTTTTATTTTGTTAGCTGGTACTAAGACAAATATAGTGTGAATACTTATATAATACAAACATAATTTATAGAAAAAAAAGGATAATAATATATTTTTTTTAATTATGAACTAGAACTGCCCTCGGCCCTCATCTGAAAATTCTTGCAATATTTTAACAAATTCTGCAGTAGGAAATCTGAGTGCCAAACCCTTCCTTCACCTCTGACAAGACATCTTGTGAATGTGAGGAATGCCAGGCCTCCACCGTGGTTCGGATTCCACGTTAAACTGTAGGTCCTCCATTTCATCTCACAATCACCCTACCATTACACATTAGCGTAAGTGCGTATAACCCGAACGGGTAGTAAGACGCTAATAATAATATTGCCGTAGGAAGTTTGTATATTTTTTTTTATTATGGTAGAACATAGTTAACCAAAATTGAGTCCCCTCCTTTATTTTGGATTACTGTGGTTTTACTGTATTGTTTTTTATTAGAATATGCAATTTTTAAAACCAATTTTTTATATCAACAAATGACTTATATACTAACTTATTATTAAGACATAAAAAACACTCATAACCCAGATTGTAAATTCGCCACTGATAACTTTCAAAAGATGCAAATAATAGCTAGATTATAATAAACTAGATAATCAAATAATTTGTCTAAAAATGAATTTGATCAAAAAAACTTATGTTACATGAACATTCATGCGGATATTTCATTACTCAACATTGAGTTTCTTTCAGAAAGCTTCAATTTACAGACGATTAATTAAATTAATTTAGTTCCAACTATACCATCAGATTGTCAAGGCCACACTGATAGATTAATAGAAAAAGTAACACACTTTTCTTGATCCTGGTTAACACACTTTTAAAAAAATGGTGTTACTTTATACCCCAAAGGGCTTGCTCGAGGGTTAAATAATTGTATTTGTTTCAGGAAGCACTATATTAAATTTTAAAAGAAAAACTTCATGGCATCATCTTGCAAGCGGTCTACACCGAACGTACTTTTGGCAGCACATGTTGGAGAAAATAGTACCAACATTCACAGATAAAGGGTTTCACATGATCATAACAGCGAACCCTCTGGCTAATAATCTCAGTTTTATCGATCGATGTCGCTACTTGTTTATTCAAGCAGTTTCTCAATTTGTTCTCACTAGGCGAAGTTAAGCCCATTCCAGACCCAATGCTTCACAGAAAAATCTAGATGCACTGGGGATCAAACCCAGGTCCTCTTTATCTGTAGCCAGAAACTCTTTATCACTAGACCACAAAACAAATTTAAAGAAAGATTTCCAAAAATTTAATTTTTAATTGTGTATTATTTATTTTTTCCTCATTCTCTGTGTAAACAGACTATACTCTAGTAGACATGGATAGCATGAATGCCTCTCTCTTAAATATGGATTAAAGATAGAAATACATAACTATAATTCATAGCCCAATATAATTGAGAGATCTCGGGCGTTAGTAACTCACAAATCTAAATTCTCCAATAAAGCCCCATATATTAAAACCTCATTGATATATTACCTGCAATTTGTTGCTGTTCACTGTTGTATTGTTACTTTTGTAGCGACGGATTGGCTGGTGTTTGATGGCAGACTTGACAGATTCTTGATCGGTGTCACCAAAAAACCTCAGGCTCTTGTTGCTACTACTGTTGAGGTTGTTATGTTTACTCCGAGTTTGCATTTCATCTTCTGTTGTTGCCTCTTTTATATTATCAATCTGAAAATAAGTATAATTGTTTTTATCTACTGGCAAATATTTCATGGCAAACAATTTAATTGTTGTGCTACATTAACAGTTTTTAAAAATCTATTATGTATATGAGATTTAAGCCCCAGTCACAGTAGGCTGGTTGGTGACTGATGCTAGCATCCAGCAGAGTAGTGTGAACTGAAAACAGCGACTGTTTTCACCAGCCAGCGGGTGATTTACTAGCGACTTTTGAAGTAGTGCATGTTCGACTTTAGCAACCACCAGACAATCTGAACCCTTTAGTTGCTGGTGGAATGCAGCAGCCGGTTGAAACTCCACATGGTTGACTGTGTTGCTGTCTTTATATTGTCCATTGTGTTTTGCATTGACAGAAATAAAGTGGTCTGGGGATCAGATATAAGCTTTTTAAATGTATACCAAAAGTCTGATTGCTTGTGGAACGCCTTATCCAGTGCATACCTCAAAAGGGATGATAACTAATAATAATAATAATAATAATAATATTTAGCACCGCGTCTTACTACCCGTTCGGGTTATACGCTTTAATTACTAATTACTCTAATGGATTAGGAATTGGGAAGGTTGAATTTGAGGAAGTGAACCCGCATTTGCGTGGAGGGAGAGTGGAAAACCATTTAGGAAAAACCACCCCCAGTTCACCCGACTGAGATTCGAACCTCGATCTCCCCGTCCTCAGCAGTCGAGCTTAACAAGACAAGCACGTTAGCTAGGGATGATAACGACACCCTCATTTCACTTTTGTTTCTTCTTTCCTTTTTTTTCCAACAACATTTCTTTGTTATGGTTTCTCACACCCACCCTTAGCAACCATTTTAACAACTCTAGCCGTGGGCCCGAAGAAGACATACTGTATACCACAGGATGCACTCAACACTGAAAATAGCCTTGTTAGACGGTGGATCTTGTCACATACAATCTTAAGGGTGTACTTATGGTTAGATTCTTACAATCTTGTGGGCCTACTTATATGTATATCCTTTACAAACCTGTGGGCATATTCTCATAATAGTGGGGATATATACCACAGCTCACTTATTTGACTAATATATGACAAAATAAAAGTACCGAATTATTGTTTTTGGTTGTTTTTTTCACATTAGTGTCAATATACTGGCATTTTGACTCAACTTAATTCTGGCACAACTGTCCTTAAGACTATTAATTTATCATATTTTAAAGTGAACAACTACCAAAAATAAAAACTTTGTGGCAGATTATTAGGCAGGTGTACTAACTAGTGAAATATGGTGTTGAACTAGAATATTACTTTTAATTTTACCATAATAATACAGCAGATGGTTTGGCCTTGGCTATCGGCATCATACAGGTGTTGTGCTCAGAAAATATTCAACCCCATCCCCAAGAGATTTGGGTTCAAATCTTGTTAATGTCAAAAATTTACAATCTTGGTTTAAGTTCAAGAGAGATTCTAAGTTCAATATAGTGGGGTTGTTGTTACTAATATGCAAATTATCTTGAATTAAATAATCATTTGATTGATAATGTTAACTGCACATCACAATGTCTCACAATATAAGGAAATTTAAATGTTGAATTAAGAATATGTCACTAAAAAAAGTATTTTGAAATGTGTGTCAAGTTTACCTTAGCTTTTGATTTATTTTTCTTTGTGAGTCTGTCGAGAGATTTGAACCAATTGTTTTCTTTGTTTTTCTCATTGTTGATACGAGTGAGGGTGGTCATAGACTCGTGTGTCCTCAGGGGACTTGGACTCGGACTAGGAGTGGCCAGCCTCTGCCTTGATCGACCCAGCTCCTCTGCCGCCTGGCACAGAACAAATACACCTTGTGAACCATGTGCAGATGTGAGCAAGATCAGAATATGATTGGGTAGGGGATAACACATTATGTCGGTCGCTAAAAATATTAAATAAATTATCAACACACCCCTAAACTACATATCCATGGTATTCAACTTATGTAATATATAAAACACATATTTATCTTCTTTTTTTATCACCGCGTTTTACTACTTGTTAAGGTTATACGCCTAAATGATAATTATACTAATGGGATAGGAATGAATAGAAAAGTATTTTAGATGTAATATACCCACATTTGTGTGGAAGGAGAGTTGAAAACCATTCAGGGAAAATCACCCTTAGTTGACCCGACCGGGGTTCAAACCCCATTCTCCCTGTCATCAGCAGGCCATTCTAACATGAGCATGATGCCTTAGATTGTTCGGCCACTGAAGCTGATAACAACGCTTATTAAGTCACATCCAACAATATAAGTTTCATATTTATTTAAGGTATTTTATATTCAATTTTGAATCTACTGATTATAACAGCATATGACATTTACATATACACAAACTTTATTCTAGAACAGGCACAAGACCCAGCCTCCATGGTGTTAATTCATCACTGTTAAAGGGCAAACCTCAATCATATAATATAAAAATGTTTTGACTATGTCAAGAATCGAACCCAGGCCAAAACAAGAGGGGGGGGGGAATTATAAAGTTTAAATAGCACCGCGTCTTACTACCTGTTCAGGTTATACACATATGTACAAATTACACGAGTGAGTGAGAAGGAAGTTTGAATTTAGCGAAAGTGTACCTGCATTTGTGTAAAGGGAGAGGGGAAAACCATTTTGGAAAAGCTACCCTCAGTACACAAGTTTATTTTTCAAACGGTGTAACTAAAGGCTTTTCAGGAGTCTGTGCTACATTTTCATGTAACATTCACAAGTAGCTGTGGAAGGGAAATAATAGCCAAAATCCAAATGCAGAAATTATTATTTGTCAACACTTTTGTAAAAGCAAATCAAAGTAATTTGTAATCAATCAGTATTTACTTGTTAGGGCTGATAATATTATATTTAAAGGGTATATTCATTTTCTTACTATCTTATAATTAATGTAATTGTAGACCCAAAACAGTGGGGGCACAAATATACACAATCACTTCTCCATAACTCTGCCTGGGCAAGTAAGAGAACTTGTAGCCCCTATTCCCCAATGAGTTATCCAAGACTTTACAATGCGTATAACCCAAACAAGTAGTAAGATTAGGTGCTATAAAAAAATACTCATATAGAGTACCCGGGTTTTATTTTAGTTCCTTTTTTTTAGCACCGTTTCGTAATACCTGTCCGGATTTTAGTTCATATCATTTTTATTCTACAGACAATGGTCTTATAATAAGTATAATAACTGTTTCTTGTGATTTTTAAACTTTAAATATACAGGGAATTCTCCTATAATTTTTTTTATCACATGATTTGAATAGAAAGCAATCAGTGAAATAGGAATTGTTTTTCAATAATGCAATCCCAAGAGGGCTATTACGTGATTTCTGACTGCAGACCACTGTGATTCCTTGCACTGATGTCTTATCTTGGTATTTTAATGGTTATTATTTAATTATTTTTCATAAAGTATGTGATAATTTACAATTAAAATGAACTATAAAATTTGTAAAAATATGAACGGAAAGTGATTTTTCACATATATATTCAGTATTTGGAGCACTCATAGCATATTTTGCATTAATATTATGAATATTCAGTAATGATAGTTGAGTTTTACAAGTATAAAAATATAAAACAAATGGTAAACATCACATGTTCAGAGTCTTTGATAACTATGGTGGAGCCTAAGGACTACGCAGAGCACAGTTTGAAAAACGCTGCTGTGACCTATATTTTCCTATCCAGCCATTTTTGTTATAAGGCAATGTTTTTCAAGAATGCAACTACTGTGTTATAGGAGAACTTGATGTATCTTGAAATCTAAAGTGTAAGGCACTGTATGTTAGTAAAATGTTAACACTGGTTTTGATTGTAAAACCAGTTTATTCAAAAAAATTTAAAAAAAACAGCCTGATATTGTCAGTAAATGATGTTCTTATATGGCATACTTCTAATAAATTAATTTAGTTTTAACACGAACATTTGTTGAATATCAAAACAAACTGTGCTAGGTTGTAAAAATGAAAGTTGGTTTAGGAATACAAGTTCAAAGGTTAGGGTATATCTGCGGCCCGGTCTACAAAGAGAGAAAGCTTCACTGACCAAGTCTGGAGTAACCGTAATATTATGTTATGCTGGGAGTGTTCGCTGCTATATATGGTGGCTTCTATCCAGGACCAGTTTATTATCTTACCACAAGACGCAAAATACAGTGGACTAGCTCAAATAAAAATGATCCAAACCCATTCAGAAACTTATTCAATAAATCTTATCCTAAACGGTTGTACAGATTATATAGCCAAGTGGATAGGGAGGTAAACTTCAAGTATAAGGTGATATGGGCTTGCCTATGTGAGGAGGGGGAACCCACACCCCTAATATTTATGTTTTATGGGCAAGTCCCCTTCAAAATAGAATGTAATCGATTTATTCAAATGGTTTTCCTTGCAAGATTTAGGTTATTTGAAATATGCAAATGCAAGCTCATCCTGCAAATTAGAACTATCTTTTAACTATCCATGTCTCTCTAGATTACAATTAAGAAAGAGAATGTCTCAGATGTCACATGGCTATGTCAGACACATGAAAATGTTTTGGACAAGATCATGGTGCAAGGGTCCTAGGAGTGCATTCCAACAAAATATATAAATTTTTCTGGTGTTTAAAGAAAATTATAATTTAAAATAAATAAGCTAATTAATATTTCTTAATAAAGAAATAACATACAGACATTTTATCAACTATTAATAATAAATATTTGTAAATATATTGATTAAAAACATAATCTATGCCTATGCTTTTTTTATACATATTTATCAAATTGTTGAGAAATTTGTTGTTAATTTGAATTTAGGATGTAACTTTGAATTTATGATGTAACAACAAAAATGTTTAATTTTCATTACTGAAAAAAATAGTTGAATATTGAGCTAAGAATGTACTGGGTTTTTTTTCTAAGCAAAATGTCTTACTACCTGTTCAGGGATGAGGCAGGTTATATTTATAGTAAGTCTACATGCAATCATGGAGGGAGAATGGAAAACCAATTTTGGGAAAACCACCCTCATTATACCTGACCAAGATTCAAACCTCGATCTCCCCGGCATCAGCAGACTAGTCGACTGTGAGAGAAGCGCCTTAGACCATGTTGCCACCAAACTGGGTCAAGATTATATTGTTAGATTAGGCTATGTTTATGTATTATGAGTAGTATTAATGAAGATAAAATTAATCATAATGTGTGTGTGTGCATGCATGTGAATGTGTCCAAAGTTGCAAATGCAGGCATGACCATGTTAGGTGATATAAAAACTAATTTCAGAATAATGTGTTGCCCCTATTATTCATTAAAACTATACTGTGTTCGGGTTGGGTGGTTAATATTAAGTATGCTCACTACATAGTTAAATATTGTTTTTAAATTACCTGGTGATTTAACCTTGTGTTTAGAAAATCCCTATTAGAAACTCAAATAAAAGAAGTTTTTGACTAACTTTTTCTTTTCAATATTAGGCTAACTAATATCATCTTTTTGTTTAAGAATATAACTATGTCCTACTACCTGCTAATATTGTACACATATTTACTAATCATACAAATGTGCCAAGGATGAAGTAGGTTTAATTTAGAGGATGTGTACCTTCATTAGCATGGAGTGAGAGTGGAAAGCAGTTTAGGAAAACTATTCTCAATATCTCAATACACCCTGCTGAGATTCAAACCCCGATATCCCATAATTGCCAGTTCAGTCGGTTGTGAGAGTGATGTCTTAGACCATTCAACCACCAAAGCGGGTAAGATTGCAACAAGTTTATTGTTAAAATTTATTCTAATTTTTCTTATAAATAAGTCCTATTATTAATAACTCGCGTTACTCAAAAGCTTGAATCTCAAAAAGGAAAAAGTTAGTCAAAAACAACAAATCCTTATACAGGTATTTAATATGTGTAACAATATTTAATTAATATACAGCTTTTTGTTTTAATTAAATATGAGTGATAAATTGATTATGAAAGCAAGCTATATTATATTGACTTTTTATAAATTTTTGAACTAGCTCTAAACTAGAAAACAAAAGCACAAGTATTAGTATAGAATGTACAAAATTGCACCAATTAGACACAGGCCATCTACAGATAAAAATCAGCTTTCTTGGGTCTAGGCCCAAGTTTTGTCGAGGAATTTTAGGTAATGTTTAGTGCTTTGGAGTCCATATAAATCATAAAATAACCAGGCTTCATTTTATTAATTTTTAGCACCACATCTACTACCCATTCGGTTTATACGCTTATGTACTAACTATGATAATGGTTTTAGGGATTAGGAAAGTTATATTTATTGTAAGTATACCCACATTTGCCTGGAGGGAGAGTGGGAAACAATTTTTAAAAAGGAGACCCGGTGGTCTAGGGGTAAGCTGTTGGACTTTTGTGCTGGGGGTTCAGGGTTCAACTCTCGGTCACAGCACAGATTTATCTGATTGCCAAACCCTTCCCTCACCTCTGACAAGACGTTTATTAATCACAACTTGTGAATGTGTGGAATGCCAGACCTCCACCGTGGTTTGGATTCCACATTAAACTGTAGGTCCTCCATTTCATCTCACAATCACCCTACCATTACACATTAGCGTAAAGTGCGTACAACCCGAACAGGTAGTAAGACGCGGTGATAATAATAATAGTAATAATAATCTTGTAAAAACCACCCTCAGTACACCCAATCAAGATTTAAACCTCAATCTTCCCGTCATTGGCAGTCTAGTCTACTGTGAGAGTAGCGTGTTAGACCATATGGCCACCGAATCTGGTCAGAAACCAATTTAAAAAATAATTACCGTACTCAACATTTGATTTTTTTGTTCAAAGAAAAAAAAATGGGCTCTTGAACTTTGTGGATCTGAGGGCGTAATGTAGGACTTTGAGAGCAGCCAACAATATATAAATTGCGCCTGGGCGGCAACTTGGCTTATACTTTGTACTCAGTGTCTTACGGCAAGATATCTTGGGACAAGTGCCAAGAGGCCACTCACGCAACTTTTACATCGCTCACTTATGTTCAAAGCAACACAGGATTAACTACATCTTCTTGGCTTAGTATCATAAAAGGAAAACCTTTTCTCTAAAAATTAACTTTTATTAATAGGCCTATTTGAATCATAATGATTTTGATAAAACACTTATACAGTTTACTTGTTTAAAGTCCCTAGTAAATAACATATATCGGTATGTCTAAACTGACAGCTGCAGAACATATTTTTTGGATTATAGACTGTGATTCCACTATATAAACATACATACACAAAATAATATGTATATATAAAGCAAATACAAAATATTGTATTAGTTTTATTTTGATAATTTACTACGTTTACGAAATTTTAGTTATGTTACTTTTATGTTTAAATCAGTGAGTCTAAATTCACAGCTTTAAGAATTTTTAATGCATATGATTTTAATAAAATGCATTAAATCATTGGTAGTAACAAGCTTTGTAAAATTTTAAAACTCAATAAACACCTTTGACATATGTGCAAGTAGATTTTTGGTAGCTATTTTTTACTTTATAGATATTGTTGAATCCTTTTAGTTCCAAGAGCACAGTGCGCACAGCCTTTGCAAATTTTGTTGGTTAAGGTTCGGAGCCTCTGTGAAGGTGTGTGTTAATGCGCGGGTAGGAGTGGGTTGAACTGGGCCCATGAGTTAGGTTCATAAACAGCACGATGTCTGCAAGGACGTTAACCTAGCCACAACATTTGATCGTACTTTCATCAGTAAAGATTACTCTTCTAGTGTGTATTTTCACCATCATAGGAACGTGATAATTTAAAAACACTTAACATGAAGGGCTCTTTTATGTAAACTATCAGAGGTAACTCTTTAAAATATTACTTGTACTAGCTTCTGGTTTTTTAATATCCAACCCACCTCGGTGGTGTAGTTAGCTAATGCGCTAGATTTGTGTTGAGTTAGACTGCCGAGGATGGGGAGATCAAGGTTCGAATCTCACTCGGGTGAATTGGGGATGATTTTTCCTAAATGGTTTTGCACTCTCCTTCCACGCAAATGCGGGTTCACTTCCTCTATATTCAACCTTCCCAAGGCCTAACCCATTAGCGTAATTAGTACTTAGGTGTATAACTCGAACGAGTAGTAAGACGTGGTGCTAAGTATTATTATTATTTTAATGTCTATGGAATTCCTGTAGATAGTGGTATTAATACAATTGTGTTTTATACAAATTATCCACTAAATTATATTCATTGAAAAAATTTCAGCAATATTTTTTATTCTGTTTAAAAATTAAAATTCAGATGACAAACACAAACACACTTGTTATTAGGCCTACTGGTTTCAAAACCAGGAAAAAAATCTTCTTTTAAAACATGAAATAAAATACCTTATGAAACAATAAAAACAAACAAACTAGTAGGTAATTTGTATGCATTGTTTTTATTTAAATTCAACTTTTTATTTGTAGCTGTAGCTTCAAAGTTATCTGGGGCTACTATTAAGTCAAATACAGTAAATGCCATAGCCTTCACAATCACAACAAAACACTGTGCATGGTACAGCTCCCATAGACAACTCATTGGTAATATTATTGACTTACTAAACCAAAAGTACCGGGTTGAAGCCTTATTCCAGGTTTTATTTTTTCAATATAAAGAATATGATATTTATATTATAACCATAACTAACAAATATCTTGGTTATTTAAACCATCAAACCCTATATTATTAGGAAAGTTTATCAGGTGGCTTACACACCTGATCATTAGCTGTAAGGTCGAGATTTGACTTGGTTCTAAGCATAAGAATCAGACCATAATAAATATAAATCATTGATTGATGATTTTTGATAAATTTATACATAAACATTTGTATAGTTGTGGTAAAATATATTAATAAAAAATCTGATTTATGAGGGTCTATTTTTTTTAGCGCTGTGTCTTATTACCTGTTCGGGATATACGCCTAAGTACTAATTACACCAATGGATTAGGAACTGTAAAGGTTGAATTTAGGGGAAGTGAACCCGCATTTACATTGAGGGAGAGTGGAAAACCATTTGGGAAAAACCACTCCCAGTTCACCCAACCAATATTTGAACCTCGATCTCTCTGTTCTTGGCAGTATAATATTGCTTTCTGTCTTATGTAAGGAGGAAAGCCCATAGTTTGTACTAATTCCATAAGATAGATGTGCACTCAAAGATATTCAGTTAAATAAACAAATGAAATATAATGGTTCAAGGAAGTCCTGTTTTTGGTATTGTTCTCTTGCATGCCGTCTAAAAGATAACTCATATTTAAGTTACTTCAATCTGATGGCAAAATATATATATATATATATATATATATATATATATATAAAGCACTGTGTCCTACTACCCATTTAGGAATTTGTATTAATTATGCTAAGGGTGAGGAAGGTTGAATTTAGAGGAAATGTACCCACATTTGTGATAAGAGAGACTGTAAAACCATTTAGGGAAAAACTCCCTCAGCACACCCAACCGGGATTGGAACCCCAATCTCCCTGTTATTGTCAGTCTATTTTCTTGGAGGAAGAGTGGAAAACATTTTGTAAAAATCACCNATGTACCCACATTTGTGATGAGAGAGACTGTAAAACCATTTAGGGAAAAACTCCCTCAGCACACCCAACCGGGATTGGAACCCCAATCTCCCTGTTATTGTCAGTCTATTTTCTTGGAGGAAGAGTGGAAAACATTTTGTAAAAATCACCCTCAGTACACCTGACTGGCTTTCAAACCCCGATCTCCCTGTCATCAGCATTCTAGTCTCTAACTTGAGAATGACACCTTAGATCATGTGGCCCTGAAAGCATGTCGGCAATATATTGAGAGAGAAAAAAAACCTTTGTCATTCCAATCTTGCATCCAAATACTGGCAACACAAAAGCACTTTAGCTTCATTAGTCGAAATAATTAAATATCTTTACACTTCTCAGGCCAATTAAAAGGACAACCTATAATTATATATATATATGACTACAGGAGTCGGCTAAATATCGAATCATAAATAAATTTAATGAGCCATCAATGTTTTAGTACGGATTAATTTAAAAAAACTAATATTTAAGTATTCCCTTCAACTAAACAAACAAAGAAATCTGTTCAAAATGAACCAACTAAAACAGCTGTTAATCTTGAAATAAAGCAATGCTCTTATAATTGGTATCTTCACAGAAGCTCTGCAAGATAAATTGGTGCTGTCAAGATTTTACTGCATACTATACTATACTATATACTGATTACACAAGGTTATTCACCTTGACAGAGCAAATAAAACCACCACTAACCACAAATCATCTCTGTTCTTCTCACAGAATGTTTGCGTACCACTCTCGTGAGAACTGTGCTTAATGCCGCCGATTTCCTGGTCTACGTTTTAACGTTCGGCTATTAGTGTAGACATTTTGTCTATATAAAAAGTTTATGAATATTAATTTCATAACTATTTAATCTTGTAGCTTCTATAAACATTTTCTATCACATCTTAGTAATTGTTTGGATTATATGCATAGATTAATAATGCTAATGGAATAAGGATGAGGTAGATAAAGTCTTAGATGAAATATACCAGCATTTGTGTGGAAGGAGAGAGTTAAGCCACTAAATAATAAGCTACCTTAGTTCACACAACACAACCCAGATTTGAACCCTGATCTTCCCCTCACCAGCATTCCAGTCTAACATGAAAGCTTGACCATGTGACCGCCAATGCTAGTTTCTACTAATATAGCTACAGTGGTGTAGTTAGCTAGGTAACGCGCCATTTTCATGTTGAGCTAGACTGCCGAGGATGGGAAATTGAGGTTCAAATCTTGCTCGGGTAAACTGGGGGTGGCTTTTTCTAAATGGTTTTTCACTCTCCCTCAACGCAAATTTGGGTTCACTTCCTCTATATTCAACCTTCCCCTGGCCTAACACATTAGCTTAATTAGTACTTAAGTGTATAACCCAAACGGGTAGCCAAGTACATTAATTTAGCTGTTGGGTATGGTAAAAAGTCTACATTTGTTGAATTTTATGGAGTTTAATTTATGATTACTAGTAGGTAGCTCTTTTTCACACCTCTTGAAAATTATATTAATCTATTTTTCTCTCTAAACAGTCTACTTATTTCCTAGTTTATCTACACTGTTGTGTAGCCTATTCCACCAGTTGTATTATAAACTTTATGTTAAAATAAGATATGGAAAAATATATCATTTTCTAATTGGATTTCTTGTCTTAAATGCAATACAAGAATTTCACAACAAAATTTTCTGAGAGTACGTAAAGATAATTTTGATATTTTTGTTCATTTATTTTCTTTTTATCTTACTACCTGTACATACTCTACAGATTTAACTATTTACTGAGCATGATTGAAGAATGCATAATTTAGAGGAAATGTACCCAAATTTGTGTGAAAGGAGGGTAAACCATATAGGAAAAAACATCCTTAGTACACCTGACCAGGATTTAATTTTTTTTAAATATATAAGTAAACTAAAATCACGAGGTTTTTGGAATTACTGTTCCAAAAGTATTTTAATAAACATCACTTCTAAAGAGCTTCCCCTCTTTACTCGAATTAAAAGCGTTAACCACAGATCTAGGGGACTCTGGTTTGAATCTTAGTGGTGCTGACGAAGATATTTAGTATAATCCACTATTTAATTTTTAAGTTATCATGTGCTTGTAATTAGAAAGTACCTGCTAAGTATCTCAATTTAAAAAAATAACTTCAAAAAGTGAGTGATAATTTAATATTTGTATTCAAAACATGCATTCTTTTATTTATTTATACAGTACATATAAAACATATGCAGGTGTGTGTGTGTGCCTGTAGCTCCGGGGGCAAAAACATATAACGAACGTGGTATAGAATGCGGATTTGGATAATTCCTAGCCACTTGTTTATGTTCCAGATCAAAAGTCAATAGTTCATTTCATGTCTATACCCCACGAAACATCGGCCATTACAATAATTATACCAGTTCAAGAACTCCGCCCATGATTTTTGTGTGTATGATCAAGGTTAGTAATTGTCAGTCCTTCACTTATATAGTGGCTGATCAAATTAGTTATATTACATCATGCTTCTCTTAACAGCTATTAACAATGATCGACTGACACCTTATTAATTGTCTCAATAACAATGAAAAGCTTGATGTGAACAGATATTCAAGTCTGTGAATTTACCATTAGTGTACCTTTTCTATAAAGTATTGTTTTGTGGAAATACTTTCATTTCAAAGCTTGTTTCACAGCACATTAATAATCATGGCTTACATAAGTGCACATTCACCCCTCCCCCCACTACACCCCCCCCCTCCCCC